>CM053767.1:5315055-5334233 GCA_028658305.1 Pachyuromys duprasi
GGAGAAGTTCCAAGGAGATGCAGCTCAGGATGACTGAGAATTTAAGAATAAAAATAAGAAGGCAATTTGAAGACATTCCCTGGAAAGGGATTGAATATTACCCAATTTCAAAGGTTGGGAGTTGGACCTAGGGCTACATTGGTGCATCTTGCATCGCTTGGTACTGGCATCTAGGGACATTGAGGAAATGAAGAACTGACAGACACAAGGACACACATACAGAAAAGCTGGGGTCAGACAGGTCTCATATGTTCTGGTGGAGCTGTACCAACTACCAAAGCAACTGCGGAAGCTCAGTGCATTTATTATGTATATGGCACAGAGATGCGGAAGATGGGTGGTCTTGAGAGACGCTGTTTGTAGGTGAGCAGTCACCCAAGAGGAGAAAGCTACAGTTGCTGGATTTTGCACACAAGGATCAATTGTTCATAAACTTTCCTGTGTGGACAGAGGAAGACTTTGCCCTTCTGAACCTTGTCCAGGAGAAAGGCTTTGTCTTTGACATGTACTTTGGTCGTTGACATGTAAAGTGCATGTAAAACAGTGCAGATTCTATCAGAATGTCACTCACTGGTGACCTCACTGGATTTTCAGGGTATTTTCTCCTTCAGTGATGAGAGGTGACCCTCATCAAAACATTCTTGTGGCAGTGGAGAATTACCCAGAGGATATAGTCCCCAGTCCAGGCTGCATCTGTGGCGAAGCTCATCTGCACCTTAACGAAGTGGCTGACACCCAGGGAAGTTCCCAGAAGACTCTGTAACCTCAGCAGACTCCCAGACACTTACCCTCCTAGGACTGTGGGCATGAGTGACAAAGAATGGAGAACCTGTGTGATTCCTATTGTTGATTGCAAAGGAAATAATCCTCAGAGCCCCTGGAAAGGTAGAAGGAGTTATATCATGTCTGTAATGTGTGGGCACATACACTTACAAACACATATCATCCACATGCAGGCAAAATAAATAAACAAAATTTTAAAATTATTCACAAAGAAGCATCCAGGACTTCATGTTCTTACTATTGAATTTTATAATAAAAAGAAAAATAGACCCCAACCTTAAATCCCTTGAAAAAAAAATACTGGTACAGAGTGATATCTTATCACATTTATGGAGCCTGTAGTTTTCTAAACCAAACCAGATATAACAAGGAAAAGAATTTAGGGCAATAACCTTTGTGATACAGATGCAAAATATTTCTCATAAGCAAACCAAATACAACAGTGCGTAGAATATATTATGTAACATGGTCAAGTGAGATTTAACCAAAGAAGGCAGTTAGTTTGAGATATGGAAACCAAGCTATGTAGTGTATCCTAAATAGAGAACAAAAGCAGCACATCTTCCCAGCAATTCCGAGGAGCAATCTATAAATCTAATCTTAAAACTAGGCACGCGAGCTACAATGACCAGTTAGGATTAGTATAACGAGGCAAGTTAACTTCACAGAGAAAAGTGGTTCTTTGGCTTACAGTTCTGAAGAGTTAGAGGCACGGCAGCAGCAGCGGCTTGGCACTCTTGAGGACTTTACAGTGGATGTGGGAG
Organism: Pachyuromys duprasi; assembly: GCA_028658305.1. NCBI lineage: Eukaryota > Metazoa > Chordata > Mammalia > Rodentia > Muridae > Pachyuromys > Pachyuromys duprasi. The sequence continues at coordinate 5,316,603 of CM053767.1, forward strand.
GAAGAGATTACCTATGGAAATCAAGTGCTGGAGGATGCAATGGGTCTGCTCTTGTAACAATAACTTGTTCTTTTTTACTTTCATGCTCTCGAGGCAGCATCTCTAAAGCTTACTGTGTAGACTTGGCTACTTTCTTGCCTCTGCCTCTCAAATGGTAGATTATAGGAGCCCGCACTTGGCTGTAACTTTCTCTTTTGAATGCACTGCTGTTTCAGGAGAGACACTCAATCTCTTTTGAGGCCCCACCACCTCTCTGCACCACCCCAGTAGAGACCAGAGCTCCAGCACAGGAATCATTCCAATGGTCACGCACATCCTGCTGATATCCTAAGGCATAATGACGCTGACCTCATCTCGTAGACAAAGGGCACCTGTGAGAAACCTAGAACTGACACTGTGCCAAAGGCTGAGGGGGTGAGAGCTTTTTCCTAAGATCTGGACCGAGTCTATTCCTCATTGGAGGAGACATTCCAACTAGGCATCTTGCAAGAAACAGGAGGAGGCGTGGTTATGAAGGAAACAGTAAAATAGCTGCATTTGCTGGCAGCATGAGCTCCCTGATAGGAAACCCCAGCAGTTACAAGAGAATTCTTCAGAGCTCATTAGCAAATAGAACAATGACAACCTGCAAGCTAGTGTAAAAATCATATATGTATGTACAAAGTCATAGTGAATATTTGTAAATACAGTGTAAAAATGAAATTTAAAGTGACACAAAAATAGCATGGGAGTAAGTGGTCCAAAAAATACCAAACCTGTACACTGGAAACTACAAATCACTACTGAGAGAAATGCAAGGGGAAAGAAGACTGAAATTGGTAGAAGAAAACTGCTCAAGAATCAAAAAACAATAAATATCAAATGCAATCATCCCCCACAGCTATGGATTTAATGCAATATGAGGATTTCTTTGCAGAACCTATAATTGTTGTAAGAGTACTATGAAAATTCAAGGTATCACAAAGAGGAAACAAGCTTGGAGAATATGCCTTCTGTTATAATTTGCATATTCTTGACATAAACAAATGCTTAGTATATAATTTTTAAAATCTAGAAAATGCAAATAAAAATTCAAACAGTAAGATTTAGCCATAAAACATGAAATATTAAAAAGACATTTAATAATTCAACATATGTATTCTACTTTAATAATGATAAAATTTTATAACATATCAAATTTTAAAATGACTTGATTGAAAATATTTTAACTATTAGTGCTATGCATTGAGAGGAATTAAGAATTTTAAATAGTATAGATATTTATGTCCTCAGAGGCTGGGATGAGATGAGAGCCATTCCCAACCTGTGTGAATACATGGCTTGGGTTGAGCCCAGAGCATTTCTAACTATCCCTGAGCCTAGGCTTGGAAGCTTCTAGACTCCGTACAATCTAATTTTCTGCAAGCTTAGACCTTAAAGGTTTCAGCTTCCAGACTCCTGTGCTAACCTTGACCTAGAATGTGTTCAGCTTCTGAGGCTTAGTGCTGAATAAGCTCATCCTTTCTAGTTCCTTCTGAACTCTGGCTGGCTGGTTCATCTCAGCTATTCTGGCTCCAAACTCCTCTATAATGACCTTGACTGCATGAACTGAACAGAAGAACTGCACGAACTCAACTGAATTCAACTGCACTCGGCTGAACTGCACCAAACTTCTCTACCTTCTGCACTGCTCTTAAGTGGCACCTCTTCTTCCTGTCTTTTCTCATGAGAGTTACATATTCTGTATCTGACTCATTCTCTCAAATCATTTTCTGATTTTACACTTTGTCTGCCCCTTGATTAGACATCATTATTTGGGAATAAAGGTGTGTATTGTACACTTGTCTATATTCCAGCCAGAGGAATTAAAAGTGTGTGTCTGTATTCTAGCCAGAAGGATTAAAGGTGAGTGTCATGTTTCAGCTTGATCTCATAGATCCATCTGCTGCTGGGTGGACAGTTAAGCTAGGCTCCTGTCTTGTTCCCTTTCTTCAGCCACTTCTGCTGTCTATTATATTTCCCCTTCCCACAGTAGGAAAAGGTCTTAATCTGTATTTTTTGTTTTGGTTGTTGTTGTTGTTGCTATTTGTCAAGATAGGTTTATGTACACAAAGACTAGCCTCAAACCTACCAAAGATGGCCTTGACCTCCAAATGCTCTTCCCTCCACTTTACAGATACTTATATATAGATGTGTCTCATGAAGCATAGCTTAAAATGAGCTTTAAAGGCAAGATATCAATTTCAAACATTATATCGTGGTACGCAGACAAATTCTGTCAGAAGACTCATTCTAGCCACCTTGCCTAATGTCTAACTAACGGCAGAGGGGACTATGAATCAGAGTGAATATCTGTCTTAACATCATTCATTCCTTCCCTAAAAACTATTCTTCAAAGCAGGCGCCTAGCCCATATCACCAAAGAGTAAAGATAAGGAGGTAAAACTGATGAAATGATTGGGGAAAATTGTTTTCTAAAAAGAGTTTTGTAAATTAAAAAAAATAATAATAATTCATCTATGGAAGCTGTAAGAAAAACCTGAAACATTTATATATTGAACAGTGTGGCTCTTCAGATGAATCATATTTGGTTGTTTGCTTATCGTGGTTGATGGAAAGATAATATTGATTCATATGAAGGCAGAACTCCGACGATGCAGTAAGTGCCATCCCCTGTTTCTGTTGGGTTGAGTTTCAGACTGAATCCTCCTTTAGAACAGAGTCAAAGGTTTGTCTTAGTCAGAAATCATAAATAAGTCAAGGGCCAGAGATACCTTTGGCTTTAGTTCCACAGTGAAATTTGAATCATTGTGATAAGAAATTGATCTGTACAATTACTGCAATGAAGGACCTTTAAAAGGTACTAAAATTCCCTCATTTGCCAGAGATCTTAGTTTTAAAGTAGGAGTGGCTCAGCTTGTAATAATAATAACAACAACAACAACAACAATAATAATAATAATAATAATAATAATACCCCAGTCTCTGTTCTATCTTTATCTCAGTATATCTTGTAGGCAGGGGTAAGTTTTGGGTTGAAGGTTTTGTAGGTGGATTTGTGTTTTCCTCCCACCACTAAAAAGTCTTGCTTGGCTAGAAGGTGGTCTCCTCAGTCTCCATGTCCCCAGATACTAGGAGCCTCAGCTAGAGACATCCCCATATCCTCCCTGTAGCCTACTCTGTCACAAGTCTCCAGCTTATCTCAGAGATGCCCTCACCCTCTGTTTCCCTTTTCTCTCTAAGCGTTCTTACCTCCCCTCTCCATTCCCTCTACATCTGATCCTCCCCCTTTATTTTCCTCTTTATACCTTCACCTACCCAGTTCCCACTCTACAGCCACTTCTGCCCAACAGCTGATCAAATCAGATGCTGAGACTCAAAGGCAAGCATTAGGCAGAGCTCTGGGAGTCCTGTGAAAGAGTGACTTGGGAAGATTGAAGGACCCAAAGAGAACAAGAATGCTACAAGATAACCAAGAGAGTCAACTAACCTAGGTCTTTGGGGTCCTACAGAGACAGAAGAGCATGCATGGACTGGATCTAGGCCCTCTACACATATATAACCAATATACAGTTAGATCTTCATATGGGTTCCCTGGTAAGTTGAGTGTGTGTTGTCTATGGCATGGACTCTGTTGCCTGCTTTTGATGACTTCCCTGTAATCCCTGTAATAGGGACTTACCATGTAATTTTGTAGAGAGTGACTAATGGCAGTGGTAATAACCTATGTTGTTTTGGAGACCTCTGGGATCCATCTGACCAGTAACCCACAGGAATGTGTCTTTTTTCTTGTGCTGTGATTTTCATCTAAGAACTCATATTCTGGGAGTAACACTGGCCATCCAAGCAAAGTAACTTCATATGAACTCTTTTTCTTAAGTTTTATTTTGAAATTAACTTATTAACTAGTGAGTTTTTATATGATTTTCATCCAGTTATAGTTTGGTTTAATGCATATACCACTCACTTCTCCTCCATATCCGCCTACCCTCACTAAATTCTTTAAACTCCTTGTGTTCCCCATTTTTCCATTCACATGTGTTCTATCGTCTCTGACTTTTTTTTAAGTTGAGTTGTGAGATAGTAGACTTCCCTAAGACATTTTATGCACCTTCCTTAGAGTTATTCCTGTTTTTCACCTGCTGGTTTCACCCATATATCTAAGTCCTTTCTATCTTAGGCTTTCTGCACCCAGCATGTTCCTTGTCTACTTTCATTTCACCCATAATTTACTACCCCTCTCCCTTAGCATGTACTCTCACCACTGCCCAGAGGTCCCTTTCTCCTTTCCTGGATTTTTCCTGAGCTCCAAGTTAAACCAAACAAAAGACTTGAAACTAGGATCCACATATGAGAGATAGCATGTGGTACTATACGTTGGGGCCCAAGTTACTTCAATCTACATAATTTCCCTAGTTACATCCATTTACCTGTAAATTTTGTAACTTTGTTTTCTTTTTGGCTGAGTAATATTCCATTGTGCACATGGACCAAATTTTTGCTTTCCACTTACATGCCTAGGTTGACTCCATTGACTAGTCATTGTGAACAGAGAGGCAAAAAAACATGGGTATCTCTGGAGTAGGATATAAGGCTCCTTGGTCATATTTTCAAGAGTGGTATAGTTGAGTGCTATAGTAGTTCTAGTTATAGATCTTTGGGAAACCTCCAGAATGATATGCAATGTGGCTTCTCTAACTTACACTTCCACCAAAATATATAAGGTTCACCTTTTTATATTTCCATGTCAGCACTTGTTATTTGTAGTCCAGATGACAGCTGTTCCCAATGTATTGAGATAAAATCTTAAACAGTTTTAAGTTACACCTCCCTGATATCTGATATTGTTGAACTCACATTCATCAAAGTGGAAAGGTACAAAATAAATATACAGACAGGTATCCTTGCTGTATACCAATGGTAAACAGACAGAAAAAGAAACCAGAACAACAATCCATTCATAAGTGGCACAAGAAAATAAACTACCTGAGAATAAGCAAAACTAAAGCAAGGAATGGCCTCTAGAATAAAAATTTTAAGACACCAAACAAAGCTATTGGAAAGACACTAGAAGACAGAAGGCTATCCCATGCGCAGGGGTTGAAAGAATCAATATTGTGAAAAATAACCAACCTTCTAAAGAGTATCTAAAGATTTAGAGTAATCTCAATAAAAATTATAATTCTGTTGCTCACAGAAATGGAAATAAATGTATCTAAATTTTTATTTAGAGGCAAAAAAAAGAAGGAAGGAAATAAAACCAACAACACAAAAAAACCCTAAATCCCAAGGAGAGCAAAGCAATCTTGAATGCAAGGAATATTGGGCATCATGGTGGTTTGAATGAGAATTGTCTCATAGGGTGATGGGTTGGAATCTTGGTCCCTCGTTGGTAAGCCTTTTTGAGGGGATTTGGAGGCTAAGACATGCAAGAGGAAGTGTATCATTGGAGGTGGAGTTTCAAGGTTTCAGAATTTCTTGCAGGCTTAGACTCATTCTTTCACTGCCTCAAATTTACAGATAAGATTAAAGCTCTCACTGGATATGTTAGCACACACCTGTAATCTGAGGGACAGAGAGGCAGGCAGACACTGTGAATTTGAGGCCAGCCTGGTCTACAGAGTGAGTCCAGAACATCCCAGGCTACACAGAGAATCCTTGTCTCAAAAAAAATTTTTAGAAAGGAACAATGTCTAAAGCTCTCAGCTACCGCTCCAGCCTCATGCCTGCTACCATGTTTCCTGCCATCATGATCATGAACGCACTGTTTCGAAGCCATGTGCAAGCCCCCAGTTAAATGCTTTCATTTATAAGTTGCCTTGGTAATGTGCTTTGTCACAGCAGCTAACAGAAAACTAAGAACAAATTGCAGGTACTGAAGGAAACCAGCTTTAGAATGGCTTTTAATTATTGGCTGTCCACTGTCCCTACTGCCTAACTTCCACAGAACCAAAATAAAGATTATACTACAGAGCCATAGAATTGAATACTTGTTACTGGTTCCCAAAACAGACATATAGTTCAATGTCATAGAACTGAGGAGCCAGATAGGAGTCCACAGGTACCTGATTTTTTACAATGTCTCAGAAGTGTAAAATGAAGAAACTAGAGAATCTTCAGGAAAACTGAGTTTCAACAAGCAAGAAAATGAACCTAGATTCTTACCTCTCTTCCTACACAAAACTCAACTCCAAATGCATCAAGGACTTCAGCATAAATCCCGACATCCTGAAATTGCTGGAAAAAGCAGTAGAAAATATATTTCAATTTCAGTATGCACTTTCTGAATAAGATGCTAACAGCAAAGGGAATAAGGTCAACAATGGACAAATAAAATCTCAGGAAGCGAAAAAGTTGTACAGTGAAGGAAGCAGAAGTCAGTTGTTAGGATAGCTCACACAATGAGAAAAACCTTTGTTGGCTATTCATCCAACACAATGATTTGTATCTAAAACACACAAAGAACTAAAACAAACAAAACAACTGCTCCTAAAGATAATCCAGGCTTGGTAGTGCACGTCCTTAATCCAAGAATTTACGAAGCAGAGGCATGCAGATCTCTGAATTCGAGGTCAGCCTGATGTAGGCATACTTTTATATAAAACTCTTTTATACATTTCTTATATCTTTTTCTACCTTCTCCACCCTAATCCCTTCCAACACCCCAACACCAGGTAGGAGAGAGAAAAGGCTAGTGGAGAGGGAGTACAGCTTTGTTTTAGCTGCCTTCCTGCTGGTCAGGGTCTCTGAGTGCCCTGGAGCCAGACTAATCCTCATTTCAGTAGATCTCTAACTTCTTGTCTCATAGCAGCAACTAGGAGCAGCAAATGAGAAGCAGGAGCAGCATTGTTCTTTCTCCAAGCTCCATACCCTCTGGGCTCTGGCATTTATTCTCTCAAGAGTCCTCAGATTCAAACTCTCTGCAGCTGACAAGGAGCTCCTCTCAGAGCCTGCATGAAACAAATAGTCTGCAACTGAATCAGTCCCACATCCAACACCTGAGACCAAAACAAAAACATGTTTATATTCTCAACATTTTCCCCCTTTCTGTTTTTTCTTTCTTTCTTTCTCTTTAAGGCTTTTCTTTTAATATAAATGAAACTTGCTGTTGCTTTGGTAAAAGGTGATAATCAAGGATTCAAACCCTTTTCTTTTATAACCTGATAACATTTGGCTGCTCTTGTCTGGCCTTGAGGTAGGTTCCTAATGGCCAGAAGTTACCCAGATGCTATTGTAGAGAACCCATTGCTGCCAGAAATGGCTCATTAGCTTCTCTGGCAGAACCTACCTTATTTCTGAGTTAACACACCGGCCATTTTAAGCGCTGAGGCAGCATTGAGCACTTTGATATCTAAAACTTTTAGCCTCTAGAGATGTTAATCTCTTAACCTGAGGCTGCTCCTCTGGCAGGTCAGTTTGCTTAAGGTTAACCTGTATTCTTGAAACAGGCTTTTGCTTTTAACCGTTTTGGTCTGTATAGCCTTCTGCTCCTCCGGGGTCTCCAGCCTACCCACAGGCTGTTGGAGCTTGACACAGAAAGTGTTTGGGAGCAGGGCTGGGCAGAATTTTTGGTAAATTCTGGCTCTTAGTTACCAGGTACTCTCCCTTTACCGATGACACTTTTACTTTCCAGGTATTTCAACCTCTACCCTCTAATTTTCAAGTTGCATTGCCAATTCTGCAATGAAAGAAAATGAGAGCATTCTCTCTGGGAGTAAAGCGGGAATAAAAACAGCAGTAGCAGCTGCAGTAAACCTTATGCTCGTATCCTGAAATGGTATATTTTCTCTATACCCTACTGTCTCCTGTAAGGCATTAGCGATTATTTTTAAGCCTGATGTCTGGGTACCAGCCTGGCCTACAAAGTGAGTTCCAAGACAGCCAAGGATACACAGAGAAACTATGCTTTGAAAATACAAAGCAAGCAAACAAACAAAAAATCCAAAATCCCAAGAGCACAAAACAAAATGAAACAACAACAACAAAACATTTTTAGAGAAAGAACAATACAATTGAACATAAGATTCTAAAAACAATGCAAATGGAAATACATCTCTTATTATTTTAACTTATCTATTATTTGCATATAGTACATACAACTCATCATTTCAAAAGATTGTCATTTGCTAGTCACATAAGTAAGAATCATGCTATTTAATTTGAAAGTATAATTTGCATTCATATGAAACCACAACATTCGCATTCATATAAAACCACCACAAAAGGACTTCTTAAATTCATCCCATTATTGAAATGAAGAACACCCGATTGCTCTATGAATCAATGTAATACAGTCACTGAAAGAAATCACCTTCAGTATGTTTCCAACTCTCAGATGTCAGTTACTCCTGCCATCCTCTGTAGAGACAAAGTGTGCATATGTTGATAACATGTGACTTTGACAGACTGCAATGATGCTGAGGACAGAAAACAAACTTATTATCAATAACCAAACTTCTGTCATCTATATTCTCTCAGCAAAGCTCAAGAAAACTTTTTTATATTGGAAATAACATGTTATATAAATATTACTATTGATATAGAAGTGATTTGGATCAAAGCTGGACAATTTTAAGAATGCTAAATCAATCCTCTAAAATTAATCTAACATACTGACATGTTGGCATTTCACCTGGAAGTCAGTAATAAGTACTTTTTTGTATTTTTACCAGCTATTAGTGAACATGTCACAATGGAGTTTTATTTTTATCATTGTACTGCTCTGCATTCACCATCTAGAGCTTAGTCCATGTTTACTGCTGGTAAAGTTGTATTTGGATTGGCAAAGGAGGAAAGTTATAACATCTTGAATACTACATGTATATATTATAGTACAGGATGATTTGGAAAGGATACACAATAAATTAGAGTCAGAGGAATAGCCAGTTCAGCCATCAAAAATCACCAAATCAAAGAAAGCAGTCAAACAATAAAGACTCCATTCTGGGATTCTTCATTTTATTATGCTTAATGAGAACGTACATTAAACACAAGAACTTATAGATGTATTTATGTGCAAAGTAGGATTAATATGGAGATAGGCAAGTTAAGGGTACACAAATCAAAGCAACGCAGAAGACTATAATATTCTAAAGAGACAGAAAAGAAACACAGAACAATTAATTCCTTATGAAGGAAAGTCTGAGGATAATTACTAAGAATTCAGAGAGAGAAAGCAGAGAGTAATAGAGAGTAGACATAATGGATAAAGATAATGATTGTGAAGACAAATGAATAATCACTAAATTTTGAATGATCCTTAACATAGAGAAAATACTTTAAAAACTGTACACAAAGTTGTTTAAATATATTAGAAAATGTGATTTTAGTAAAGAACAATCTATGTTTTTATCTCATAGAACTGGAGGAGGCCTTGAGGGGCAAGGATGTTCTACCATTGAGCTACATTCTCAAGCGAGTATAGATTTTATGAAAGGATCCTCCATTCAAGAAAGAATAGCCTAAGAAAAATGTGTTGATTGTTTCTTAAAATTGAAAAGGTCTAACTTCCTATATTTATTTTTGAAAAACTTATAAGCAGAAGTACAAAAATAAAGTTGTTGAATGAAAAAATGGCAAATAGAAGGAACATTTTAAAGAAATTTTGAATGACAAATGTATGTGTGCGTGTTTGAATAAGATACAGTCCTAAACCTTCCCATAATTTATACCGCTTCAAGTTTAGTCAAGTTTACATTAATGAAATGTTGCGTTTTATTTACCAGATTGTCAAAATATTAAAATGTTTGGAAATATGCAATTTTGGCAGAACATAGGAAAGCACCATAATGAACTGTTGGTAGGCACACAAATTAAGTAGCCGTTTGAGTGGAGGATTAGAAAATAGCTCTCAGAATTGATTATGCTGTTCAGAGAGATGTATTGCTTAGAGGAGAAATCTATTATGTGGGAGGAGGGAAGCCACCAAGGTTAGATAGGACGGATGAATTAAACTAATGAGATAGGAAAACCACACACAAGAGGCAGGACCTTGGAGGGGAAAAAATGAAAACAAACAATGCAGATAGAGCAGACAAAGGACTGGGATGTTTCCCTAACTTTACACATATAAGCCAGAGCAGATGGGAGTCTTTCTGCAGAAGTAAAAGTGTTCAGCCAAAGCTGCAAACATTTGTTCTTCCAGGTGAACAGGTCTTACACCAGCATCTCAGGACAAAAGAGCTAAAAATGAAGAAACCCCCAAGAAATAGGCTCTCCTGAAAGCAGGAAAGGCACTGCATTCTGGTTAGCTTCATTTTGGAAAGCTCTGGGAGGGACGGGTTCCTGGAAGAATTTCCAAATGATGCTTGAGTGAGCAGGCCAACAACTTCCGGATGCAAGAATGTGTCATGGGAGGTGAGCTTCAGCTTCCCTCTCCTTCTCACCAATCCAGGTCGATAAATTATATATTTCTATTTATGTCTCCATTCTGTCACCAGGTGTGTCTACATATACTATTATTTCTCAATTGGCTGCATTAACTTGAAAGACACACTTTGAGAAAATATGGATTTTTATTTCAGTTATAAAATCTTATGCTTACTAGTTAAAACATCAGCAAAGCAATGAGGAAGAGCTTAATAATTTTAGAGAAGGTACAAAATATACTAACTTAAAAAAACCTTTGTTTTCTTAGGATTATATCACTGTATTTATTAGTCAATGTTTTTCAGGGAAACATAATCAGTGTATGTGTTTGTGTTCATGTGTATGCACATGAATATGAATTGTCTCAAAGGATTGCAGAGATGCAAAACTACAATCTGTCATTATCAAACTGGAGACCCAGGAAAGCTATGACTAGTCCTGTAATTAACTGGCATTTAAAGGCCTGATGCAAAATGGAGGAAGCTGAATAGGGAAGGGGAACAGAGTAAAGAAAGGAGGACTAGAAGCATGAATTCTAGTCTGATTTTGGATTTGCAAGATCTCTGGGCTCCATGTTAGAGACCAGAAGAGGGAGATCTAGTTCAAGTCAAGAGTACAAATTAAGCTCCCTTTGTTCTAGCCATCTTCCCCACTCAGTTTACCCAGTCAAATGCTAATCCCTTCCAGAATGACCTTCATAGATACTCATGTTTTACCAGTTGATTGTCCCTAAACCTATTTAAGGTAGTACATAAAAGTCAACCACAATCATTAAGGGTGTTTTCCTCCTTCAAATTGTTTTGATTTTTATTTATTTATTTTTATATTAATCACAGGTTATGTACTTTATATGCCAGCCATATCCCCCTCCTTCATTACCTCCCACTTCCACCATCTAATCCTCATCTCCTCCCTGCCCCTTTCCAAGTCCACTGATAGGGGAGGACCTCCTCCCCTTCCATCTAACCCTAGCTTATCAGGTCTCACCAGGAATGGCTGCAATGTCGTCTTCTGTGGCCTAGCAAGGATGCTCCTCCCTCGGGGGGAGGAGGGTCAAAGAGCCAACCATTGAGTTCATGTCAGAAATAGTCCCTGTTCCCCTTACTAGGGTACCCACTTAGATACTGAGCTACCATGGTCTATATCTGAGCAGGGGTTCTAGGTTATATCCATACATGGTCCTTGGTTGGAGAAACAGTCTCATAAAAGACCCCTGTGCCCTGATATATTTGGTCCTTGTGGAGCTCCTGACTTCTCCAGGTCTAACTCCCCCTTCTTTCCTATGATTTCCTGCTTTGTGCCAAAGGTTTGGTTATGAGTCTTAATATTTGCTTTGATACACTGCTAGGTAGAGTCTTTCAGAGTAGACCGTGGTAGGCTCCTGTCCTGTTACTTGTTTTCTCCTACACCCAAAGTCCATCCTATTTGACTTTCTAAGTGAGGATTGCTCATCTTACCCTGGGTCCACTTTCTCCTGTAAGATAGGATAAACATACTGAAATAAATTTTTTTCAAAGCTGGAAATAGTATCTTAGCCTGGAAGTCCAGCAACTGGTGTCCGAGGTAACAGTCATGAGGTCAAGGACTGCCTGGGACACACAGTGAGTTAGAAGCTTATAGAAAGGAAGGCCTTGTTTAAAAAGCAAATGATATGGACATTGCAGCCATTCCTGGTGAGACCTGATAAGCTAGGGTCAGATGGAAGGGGAGGAAGATATCCCCTATCAGTGGACTTAGAGAGGAGCAGGGAGAAGTTGAGGGAGGGAGGGTTTAGTTTTCATCATTAATGTTCATTTAGTGAGATAATTTAAACCTTTGTGGTAATTAGTTCTGTTTTAATTTTTGTGTTAATTTTAAAGGTTATCTGAGAGAAAACTACAACCTGAGTGTGGTAGCTCACACCTTTACCCAGTAGTCAGGGAGGCAGAGGCAGGTGGATCTCTATAAATTTGAGGCCAGGCTAGTCTACAAAGTGAATCCAGGACAGCCAACGCTACACGGAGAAACTCTATCTCCAAAAACAACAACAAAGTAAGAAAAATGCGAAGTTAATGTTATATGTATTATCATCAGTCTATCTGATTGTGCATATTGGTGTACATACACTTGACACTGATTGAACGTATGCTTGGCACAACTAAATTATAAGTAGCACTATCACACTGTACATCAGCACACTCTACACCTGACACTAACACACTGAATACATGACACAGTAGAACCGTACACCTGACAGTAGCATTCTGTACACGTGACACTATGAAACTGTATGCTTGGCACTAAAAAACTGTATACACGGCACTATGAAACTGCATATTTGACCAAATGCACTGGACACTTGAAGCTACTGCACTTGAAGCTGGTACTATGAAACTACACATTTAGTACTGTTATACTGTGCACTCAACAGAAGTACACTGCACACTCAACACCACTACATTATCTGCCTGTACTCTATAAGACCACAAACACTATAAAACCATACAGTTGATACTACTGGACCATATACTCTACACTACTCAATTGTATTACTGTCATTACTAACCTGTGTACCTAACACTAAGAACTGTACAGTTCACATTATGAAACTTGGCACTACGGCACTGTGAACCTGGCATACTGAACTGTCCTTGAAATGCTATAAAATTGACAACATTATCCTGTGTACTTTAAACTGTTCACTTAATACCGTTATGCTGTACACTAGGCACTACCAAATTTACATGTAACAGTATTGTACTGTACACTTGACATTAACTTCTTACCTGACACTATTAAGCTCTACACTTGATACTCAAGCTTTGGACATTTGACACTTAACTTTACACTTAACCACTGCTGTGTTATACACTTCCTACTACTAACTCTACAATTAACACCATTAAGCCTGCATCTGACACCACTCAACGGTACATTAAAGTGATTTTAAGCACTAGTATTACAAGATTTAAATAAATCATAAAATTATGAACATTATCAATGTTGTTCTAAATCAATGATGTCATTGATTGTGACCCTATAGCAGTCAAAAAACAGATGAAAGACATTTGTGAAAAGTTAGAACATAAATTAGAATACCTTTAAAATTACTGTTTTAGTTAGAATATGAATAGAAGCTCTATTATGACTCCCAGAAATACACGGAAATTTTCCCTTTAGTGCACCAGACATTTATTCTTTGTTTGTTCACATTTCTAAAATAAGGCTTCTAATACTCATCTGGGTGTATTGAATAAATCTACAAAGCTCACATTGGGTTGGAAGCCTGAAAAACAGGGAGCTATAGGTTTTAGGAGGCTAGAACAAGACCAGGAGCCTGGAAAATAACTTAGAGGACAAATCTGGCAGAACTAGAAATAGCCTGATATTGAGGGTCATTGTGGCATCCATGGTGGGTTAATAATACTTGACTCTAACTATATGTCAGACACACATTGTGTATTTTCATTCTTAAGACAAACTAAAGGAAATCCCTCTTGCCATCTGACAGATGATAGAGCTAGAGTCGGAAAAGTTGATAAATGTGCTCTCTACATGGGTAATGGCAGAGACAAAATTCACATGTAGGGCTATGTGACATTGAAAGTCATTCTCTCTTCCTACATCACTTGTATTTCCCAAGTTTCAGAAGGCTATAGGCCAGATAGAAAACTCATAGCTGTGAAAAATAAGGACATAACTACAAGCCAGTGTTTGGACCACCAATGCTACAAGTAATATGTTCTCATCATACAAAGCAGACATGGGTTATGAATGATTGATGCATATGGGCAATAAAGATTGGTAACCCAGATATAGAAACTGAAGATAGCATTATCTCAAAGACAGGCCTCCCTCCTTCTTAGGGAGAATCAATGTCTCAAATGTAATTAGCTTGAACTGAAGGGAAGGTAAAAGCTGATAAGAAAACCCCTCTGTGGATGGATCACTATGAACAATGATTATCACAGATCCAAATACTCTATCAGTCTTTGGCATTCTTGTCATTCCCCACACTGGCTTTCTAGGATCTGATACCAACATGGCTCAGAATGTTCCCCCTCCCATCTATTTACTGATATTTCCTGTCTTTGTTAATTGTTCAATTGTTATGATGCACCAGGGATGCATCAGAGATACAGCAATGATTAATATAGATGGAGATGGTCCCTGCCCTAATAGAGTTTGCCAGGGTTGAGTGGTTCAGAACATACTCAGACACAAAGATTTTTTTTTATTAATTTATTTTTATATCAATCATAGGTTAGGTACTTTGCATCCCAGGTGTAACCCCCTCCCTCATTCCCTCTCACCCTCCCACTCCCTCCCTCATCTCCCTCCTCCCCGCCCCCTCCAAGTCCACCAACAGGACCTCCTCCCCTTCCATCCAACCCCAGCTCATCCTGTCTCCTCAGGGCTGGATGCAATGTCCTCCCCTGGGATCTAGCCAGTCTGTCACTCCCCGGCTTGTATGGGGGAGGGTCAAAGAGTCAGCCATCAAGTTCATGACTGAAACAGTCCCTATTTCCCTCACTAGGGTCTTCAGTCCTAGACCGAGCTATCATGGGCCCCATTTGTGCGGGGGTTCCAGGCCACATACACACATGGTCCTTGATTGTAGAAACCGTCTCATACAAGACCCCTGTGCCCTGTTCAGTTTGGTCTTTGTGGAGCTCTTGTTCTCCCCAAGTCTCACCAACCTCCCCCAGATCTATCATTACTTCTCGCCCTCTGCCAGAGGCTTGATCGTGAGTCTTAATATCTGCTCTGATACATCGCTACATTGACCTCCCCAGAGGACCTCTTTGGCATGCTCCTGTCCTGTTGCTTGTTTTCTCCTCCACTCAATGTCCATCCCAGACACAAAGATTTTTAAGGAAGTTAGAACGTGAATGTGAGACCAAAAGAGTATCTCATATTTTAAATCATGCGACCAGCCCAAAATGCTTGCAAAAGGAACAGAAAGCCAAATGGGCCAAGTGCTAGACATATAATGAAGCAGCATCATTTGTAATAAAAATGCATACTACATACAAGGTAAATGAGCAACGTGAGTTAATACAAATTCTAAATTAAGTTATTTGCTGATAGGAATTCACAGAATCATTTGTTAATGTTTACGTACTTCATCTTCTGTGTTATACAAGCAACAAGAGAAGACAAGATACATTCCCTTTGTTTTCACTCAGTTTCCCCACTCACTTTGTGGTGGTACTTTTAGATCTTGCTAAAGATGCTTGACATTGTATACCCATCTGATAGACAAAGAAAACATTATCTCTTTTGTTAGTATGATTCTGGATAATCTACACTATGATGGGGCCCGCTAATATAATATCATGGATTTAAAACAGGAAAAGCAAGACTATTTGAAAATATAAAAAATATTTGCTGTGTGTAGATAATTAAAAATGCAAGCATTTATTCCAGGCAACAGACTATGGTCCTGATTCTGTAGAAGTTCTATTTTAATGTATAGATATGCCAGAAAGAAACCAGCAAGGTTGTTAGTATAAGACATAGTTGATCCTTAGTAATATTCGCTGAAAATATAATCAAATGACTACATGAGAGATCCAAGATGGCTGCCCCAGGAGGACACTGTGTCTGAGGAGCAGGACAGTAGTGTAGGTACAGCGACCAGGAGACTGAAATCTGGGACCTAAAACACCAGCATTTGCGATTGTCAGGTAAGCAGAATTCCTACAGTGAGGAAATCAAGTGGAAAAGTCCTAGGGACACCCAGCTATTCCCCGGAAAAACTCCTGCTGGTGACTGGCTGCTCACAGCTCTGATCTGAACACACTCCGCACTGTGCGCCTAGGCCGCCATTCCAGACTGGGTCACACAGTCTCCCGGCCAGAATGAGATCCCCCCTCCCCAGATACCGGGTGCTGCATCTGGCAGGCCCACACCCCTCAGCGCCAACAGCTGCCACTCCGGGCTGGGTCACACAGTATCCAGGACAGACTGAGATTTCCCCAGACACCATGGGCTGCACTGAGCTGGCACACACACTTAGGCGCCAACAGCTGCCACTCCAGGCTGGGTCACACAGCTTGGTTAGGGAAGAAATTAAGAAGGAAATTAAAGAATTCCTAGAATTCAATGAAAATGAAAGCACAACATACCCAAACTTATGGCACACAATGAAGGCAATGCTAAGAGGAAAGTTCATAGCACTAAGTGCCTTCAAGAAGAAATTTGAAACATCTCATACAAGCAACTTAATGGCTCAAATGCAAGCTCTAGAAAAAAAAGAAGCAGATACACCAAAGAGGAGCAGATAACTGGAAATAATCAAACTCAGGGCTGAAATCAATCAATTAGAAACTATCAATTATAAAACTATTCAAATAATCAATGAAACCAAGAGCTGGTTCTTTGAGAAAATCAACAAGATAGGCAAGCCCCTAGGCAAATTAACAAAAAGGCAGAGAGAAACAGTCCAAATCAGCAAAATCAGAAATGAAAAGGGGGACATAACTACAGACACTGAGGAAATCCAAACAATCATTAGGTCTTACCACAAAAGCCTATATGCCACAAAATTTGAAAACCTAAATGAAATGGACAGTTTTCTTGAGAGATTCCACCTACCTAAATTAAGCCAAGATCAGATAGGAAGATTGAATAGACCTATATCCCCCAAGGAAATAGAAGTCATCAACAGCCTCCCTACGAAAAAAAGCCCTGGGCCAGATGGTTTTAGTGCAGAATTCTACCAGACCTTCAAAGAAGTCCTAACACCAATTCTCTATAAAGTGTTCCACAAAATTGAAATGGAAGGAACATTACTGAACTCTTTCTATGAAGCCACAGTAACCTTGATACCTAAACCACACAAAGACCCAACAAGAAAAAGAGAACTTTAGACCTATCTCTCTTATGAACATTGACACAAAGTACTCAATAAAATACTTGCAAACCGAATCCAAGAACACATAAAAGATATCATCCACCATGACCAGGTAGGCTTCATCCCAGGCATACAAGGGTGGTTCAATATATGCAAATCCATCAATGTGATCCACCATATAAACAAACTGAAGGAGAAAAAAACCACATGATCATCTCCCTAGATGCTGAAAAAGAATTTGACAAAATCCAACACCCATTCATGTTTAAAGTCTTGGAGAGATTAGCGATGCAAGTCATATACCTAAACATACTAAAGGCAATATACAGCAAGCCTATAGCTAACATTAAACTCAATGGAGAGAAACTTAAATCAATCCCACTGAAATCAGGGACTAGGCAAGGCTGACCATTGTCTCCATATCTCTTCAACATAGTACTTGAAGT
>CM053767.1:5334733-5377863 GCA_028658305.1 Pachyuromys duprasi
AGATAAAAAGGAAACCTCAGTCCTGAGATGTTGATTTTTTTAAAAATCATGACAGCATTTTACCATGAAATTGAGTAACTTTTGGTAACACTTTCCGTTTGTTTGTATGTTTGTAATAATGGACATTTTAAAACATAGGAATGTTTTGGTTTGTACAGACTTTGACGAATGTGTGTTAATAAAAATTCATATTGACTCAAAAAAATGTTGTGGTTCAACTAAATGTTCTTGTTACAGTGCAAAATATGCAAATTTGAGACCAACAACTTTATAACCCATATCATTGTCCATCTCTGACAAAGATATTCAATTTTTTAAAAGGCAATTGCCCTGCCCCATGATATACCCAAAGCCGGGTTATTGAAGCTTACCACTTGAGCATTTCAAATAAGTTAAATAATGTTCCTTAAGGAGAAATTAAATTATTTATATTTATCCAGATTCTCTTGTGTTCCATTCAAAATCTTTTCTTAATTAATATTCTCAGCGAGAGAAATACAAGCCAAATTGTGAATAAAAATTCGTCCTTTGCTTTTAGCTGAGTTCAAACCAATTTACTTGACACATCAGCATACTATTTTACCCTTCTGGAGGTTAGGAGTCTAACTTGGGTTGTGTGGCTAGATTCTTTCTGAAGGTGATGGGGAGAATTTTAGCATTAAAAGACTCCAGCTTTCTTTAGCTTGGAGCCCTCACTTCTGTTGATCCTTTTTTTTTTTTTTTTTTTGCTTCCATCATCTCTTCTCTCTCTCCTACTTTGTTTTTTATGTGTGCACATGTTTGTGTGTATGTGTGTACATTCATTTGCTCAGAATGAGGATTTAGCAATGCCTTCTGTATGGTGGAGAAGTGTTTCTTGAGCTTATAAGGAGTCTGGTGATTATATTTGTTTTACCTGAACAATCCAGGATAAGCTCCTGATTCAAAAGCCTTGACATTACCACATTGGGAAAGTCTCTTTGGCTGTAAGGTAATAGAGCAAGATCCTCTCATGAAGACTCTATCTCCCCAAACTATCAGGCAGAATTAACCCTTGCTTTCCTAACTAGTCCGCTCGCCCATCTCCAACATATTCAGTCTCATATACTCTCAAGATTGTTATCCCAGTTTCTCAGACGGGCAGCTCTATTTTTAAACGCATTGCAGGTGTTGATTGTATACTCTTGCTCACATCTCCTATCTCAGCACTAGTCAGGACAAGAAAACCACTTGGCCAGGCTCCTGGTAGTTATCTAGCACCTGTGTTACATACACCTTCCCATTTCCTCAACTGTGTAGGGAGTTTTTCACTTTTAGTTCATATCAATAATGCTGAAGCAATTATATGTAAATTATTGTCAATTTGTAATATTTTAAAGTTTATACTCTAAAAAGCATAGTTACTGTAATATTGTTGGAAAAAAACCATTTGGAAATAGCTTAATTAATATACTAACATTTTTTTGAGATCTCTATCCAATAAAAGATGATAATAATATAAGTCATATCACTTTACCAGAATTAAAGAAAGTTTATTATTATAATTTTACAATTTATTGTAAATGTTTGTTAAATATGTTATGTCCCTTGGCTATTTATATTTTTTTAACTTTTCTTTATACATTTGAATTTATTTGTTTTTCTAGCAGAGTGCTCACCATTTTTCACAAACTTATAATCAGCTTCAATTTGGCCTGCTCATTAACTGATCTGTGAGCCCTGTTTACCCACCTGCTTCCCTCTACTTTGTCATGGAACTGTGCCTCAAGAATCAATGTCCTCTCTACTCCTTAATATGGTGTTCAGTCATGTAACGGCGACCTTGAAAAATGGCATGCTGCTAACAGCGACACTCACAGACACTTGATAGGAATATGTGTGACAACTGAAGTCATTTCTATGCTACCTCCATGAGAACTTCTCTCTGCTGGTCTCCTGGGTCTACCATGCCCTCTCATTTCAGATACATATATCTTGCATTAAGTGATAGCCCAGTGGCTCACATCAGCCTCTCTGACTCACTGTCACTCATTTGATGGCGGATTTGTGAGTAAGCTCAGAAGCTATCAGGACAAATTATCAGTCCACCTTTAAAGAGAGGAAATCATTACATGATGAAGCTGGAAGAAATTATGTTAAATCAACCAGACATAGAAAGACAAATATGCTATAATCTCACTTCTATATGAAGACTAAAAGGAAATATATCTTACCAAAGTAAAGAACTGAATAATGGTGGAACAGGTGAAGGATGAAGCTAGTTGATCAAGGAGCTAAAATTTACATTGTACCAAGTGGGCACACACTAGAAATCTGGTGTATGTCATGGTGGTTATGACTAATGATACTGTGATATGTACTTGAAATTTGTTGAGAGTGTATCTCAAATGTTATTTCCACACACATATAAAACTAAGTGTGTGATGGGATGCATGTGGTAATTAATTTGACTGAGGTAAGCATTTTAGTCCATGAATTTATATCGCATTGTACACAATAAATACATACAATTTTCATTTGTCATTGTAAAAGCAATAAAGCTAAAAGAAAAGCAAAATTCAAAGTAATACCAAAATCTTTAATCACTTACTGTGGTTAAATACATTTGTATATCAGTTAGAAGCTGAGTGGGAGAATGTTTATGCAGGCTTTCTCACTATTTCTTCAGGGAACAGTGGGAGAAGGGACAGCTCACCAGTGAAGATGAAATGTTTCATGGACACAGTTGCCTTTCAGTATATAGTATTTCAATATAGTAGTATGTTCTACTACAGGTATTTTACAAGATTAATATATATATAAATCATAAAACTTAGAAGAAATGGTTATAAAATAACAGAATTATAAAATTTTACATAAATCTTCAGACCAAGAAGCAAACGATGGACTTGGGAGATGTGCTAGTAGATAAAGGCACTAGCCATACAAAGCTGTCAACCCATGTTCCTTCCCAGGAACCCATGTAACACAGCCAGATTCAGAGCTGTGTGTCTGTGATGCCAGCATTCTTCCAGCCCGATGGAAATATGAAAGAAGAGAACAACCAAGACGTGCAGTGACTGGCTAGCCTTCAGCAGACAGTAGACAGTGCAGCACAGGTGAAAGACTGCCTCAACAAGGCTAGAACTAAGTCCTCAACAAGTTGTACTCACACCTGCACATCATGGCACATGCATGTACATGTGCTAACACATTCAGAAACACACACAATAGAATTTACAAAAGCAGAAGAGAAACGTAGTGCTAAAAACTCACTCGTTCATTCCTTAACCATAACTGAATTCATAAAAAGACAATATTATCAGCCCTGCAGGAAGGTGGCATTCCTGTGCCCTCCGATCTGCTGAGCTTCTTTCAGCATTTGCACAAAGAAGTTGCAGAACTGTGTACTGGAATTTCATGAGAGACAAAAGGAAGATGAGGCAAAAACAGAGAAGGAAAGACTAGAGAATATGATTAGTGTGAAGGTTTGGTTGATGTGCCAGGTGATTCAGACAATTGTTAAACACTTCTAATTCCTGGGCACCTGCATGCTAGCTGAAGGTGTACCATGACGTACTAATACCCTTGACCACTGAAGGGAGGCAAAAAGCCTGAGGCAGCTGCAGCTTGTTCCATTTCACTGGTGACAAGCACTAGATATCTTCTGTCTTCCCTTGACTGACAGGCAAGCAGAATAGGGTCTGACAATTTCTCTACATCACCCACAGGCAATGAACATGATGTGTGACAACTGCTATTCAAAGCTCTCTGCAATTCACTGCTTAGGGTCAAGGTGGGGTTAAAAGCCCAAGCCCAACCCATTCAACAGTGGCATTGCTAATGAGGCCTATGAGAGAAAGGCAGGGAACTACTGATGAATTAATATAGCCAGACCGTCACCTACAAATCCGTTGCTCATGTGTGGCAAACACTTGTATTTGAAATTAGTGTAGTGATTTAATGAGATGAGGTAGTATAGAATGATGGCTTCCATGGTGCTTATAAATTCAAAACACCTTAGGGATCCTCCTGGCTCTCCCCCAACCCCCAGCACTGGGGTTATAAGCGGTCACCACTGAACTCAACTTTTTACATTGGTTTTGGGAATATAATCTTGGGTCTTTATGTTTATACTGCAAGAACTGTGAACTCTAAGCATGTTTCAGTCAATCATCCCTTTCTCTTACCTCTGTCTTCCTTAAGGAAGTGGATGCGGTCCACCTCAAAAGCAGAATCAAATGAGAGAATTTAATTTAAAAAATGAGTCACACCATTAAAAAGCAACAAAGCAAGTAATCTAAATAAAAAAAATGGGGCATGGTGCTAAACAGGGAACTCTCTGTAGAGGATTGTAGAATGGCAGAAAAACACTTAAAGAAATGCTCAACGTCCTTAGCCATCAGGGAGACGCAAATCAAAATGACCCTAAGATTTCACTTTACACCCATCAGAATGGCTAAGATCAAAAACACAGGTGATAACACATGCTGGAGAGGTTGTGGAGAAAGGGGTACCCTCCTCCATTGCTGGTGGGAATGCAAATTTGTACAACCACTCTGGAAATCAATTTAGCACTTTCTTAGACAATTAGGAATAGTGATTCCTCAAGATCCAGCTATACCACTCCTAGGCATATATCCAAAAGATGCTCAAATACACAACAAGAACATTTGTTCAATCATGTTTGTAGCAGCTTTATTTGTAATAGTCAGAACCTGGAAACAACCCAGATGTCTCTCAGTTGAGGAATGGATACAGAAATTATGGTACTTTTACACAATGGAACACTATTCAGCAATGAAAAACAAGGAAATCATGAAATTTGCAGGCAAATGGTGGGACCTGGAAATGATCATCCTGCGTGAGGTATTCCAAAAGCAGAAGGAAACACATGGTATATACTCACTTATATAGATCTATAAGGTAGGATAAACACACTGAAATCAATACACCTAAAGAAGATAGACAAGAAAGAGGACCTGGGTAAGATGATCAATCCCCACTTAGATAGACAAGTAGGATGGACATTGAATGTAGGAGAAAACAAGCAACAGGACAGGAGCCTACCACAGAGGGCCTCTCAAAGACTCTACCTAGCAATGTATCAAAGCAGATAGTAAGACTCAACCAAACCTTCAGCAGAGTGCATGGAATCATGTGAAAGAAGGGGGAGTTAGTAAGACCTGGAGAGGACAGGAGCTCCACAAAGACCAAATATATCTGGGCACAGGAGTCTTTTATAGACTGTTTCTCCAACCAAGGACCATGTATGGATATAACCTAGAACCCCTGCTCAGATATAGCCCATGATAGCTCAGTATCCAAGTGGGTACCCTAGTAAGAGGAACAGGGACTATTTCGGACATGAACTCAATGGCTGGCTCTTTGACCGCCCCCCCCCCCCGGAGGGAGGATCAACCTTGCTAGACCTCAGAAGAGGACACTGCAGCCAGCCCTGAAGAGACCTGATAAGCTAGGGTCAGATGGAAGGGGAGGAGGTCCTCACCTATCAGTAGACTTGGAAATGGGCAAGGAGAAGATGAGGGAGGGATGGGGGGAGTGGGAAGGAATGAGGGAGGGGGCTATGGTTGGGAAACAAAGTATATAACCTGTGAATAATATAAAAATAAAATTAAAAAATGAGCCACACTGTTTTCGGAAAGTTTGAAACCTGAAAATGGAGACATTCTGAAGTAAATCATCTACCAAAGACAGAGAAGACAAGGAAAGCTAATGAAGTTCAGAGGCCATCCATGGTCACCAGCTGAAACCTCAGTGATCAGCACCAGATGGGCCATGCAGAAAGGTCCACTAGGAGGAACTGCATCACCTGAGGACAGACCACTGACAGAAAGTACATGCTTCTAGGCATGTCTGAGACCACACAAGCTGGTAGCAAGAGAAAGCTATCTAGAAGAAACAGGTTACATAAAGGTTTCACTACTAAAGATTCCAACAGAGGTACAAACAAAATTAAAGAAACAGCTTAGCTGCCTTCACCTACCCTGAGTTCTGCCACCCAGGTTGACAGAGTCTAAGTGAAGAAATCAGCTCCCATCTATAAAAAGAAAAACAAGTTAGGGCAAAAGAGGGGAAAGAGTAGACTGTGGGTTAGTTAATTTTCTATGGACCAAAACAACTTATAGAAAACGCTTGATTTTGGTGTGTGGTTGTAGAGGTGAGGGAAAGTGTGGCTGAAAGATACTGGAAGAGCAAGCTGAGAGATCATGTTTCAGCTTCTCAGCTTCTCACCTTCACACAGGAGGAAGAGAGAGAGAGAGAGAGAGAGAGAGAGAGAGAGAGAGAGAGAGAGAGAGAACTGGGAAAGGGGGAAAGGCTATAGACTCTGGGAGCCCACTCCTAGTGATGTGCTTCCTTCAGTATGACCCCACATTCTAAAATATCTATAACCTTAGCCAACAGCACCACCAAACAGAGTGAATGTACATGTCACATTCTGCCATGCAACCGAAATAATTTATTAAAACATGTACTCTTACGTGTATGTGTATACATGGGTGTGTGTATATATAAGTATATGTGCCATGGATCTGTCTATTTAATCTATAATTTTTGTTCAAGATTCACCTTTATTGGCGGATACTAAAGGATTAGGAACAGTCTAAGAAATTTTATTTTTTATTTCAGCTCACCACTCTTCCAGAAGCTGTTTGAAATTGGGTATTTATTATAGAAAATAGAAGTCTTTAGCTAAGACTTTTTGACCTAAAGTATAAAGAAAAAACAGAAAAAAAAAAACCTCAAGGACAACTGCATGGAGGACCAAATTATCAAGGCCTGGGGCAGAGGTACAGAAACCTGGCCCAGCAGAGATCTGTAATTGTTCACTCAAACAAAAACCACCGTGTACTTGCCCAGAAAAAGAGTGAGTACATCTTTCCTCTCTTAACCTTCTGGCCTCAATTTTATCCTTGCTCACTTTTGGCTTCCTTTTGATGTCTGGAGAGCACTCATTTCCTTGTTCTCGGTGGTCTCACAGGAGTAGAGGATGCAGACGGGCACCTGCACACAACATGTACAATGTCACTGACAGAGGAAGAAGGCTTTGCCTCCCACTAGTGCAGGGAGAGGGTGAGATGTGTAAGGAATGGGAGGTAAAAACCAGGGCGTTATTAAAGTTATAGGCAGTTTACAGCTTCCTGTGATACAGACCATGGGTCTCCATTCTCACACTGAGAACCTATGGCAATAACCAAAGAACTTAGTATTTTTGGTCTAGTCTTGTGATTATTTGTCTAATCATTTTTCTTCCTGTGCTTCATTTTAAAATTATTTCCATATCTTCTCTGTGCAAATTAGCTCATATCAAAAACAATGAACCCTGATTCTCACTATGCTAATATGACTTCATATTACCCCTCTAATCCTTATCATATCATCATACTCATTTTGATTCTGAGAATCCTGCAAGTAAGCTTTTGTTCCACTTACCTGTTTTCCCCTTTTCAGTTTTATTAACAGTTACGTTGAAAAATTAAAGTAAGCTTTTTTTTCTTTTTCACCAAACATGGGCCATCTGTAGGAACTTACATGTAAATTATCTATCTACTTTCTTCTGTACACAATCTTGAGAGAAACATTTACTTTTTCTGTTCAGTTTGTAACAAAATTAAAGGAATGAATGCCTTAGCATTAAGTTATAACCTGTAAATCTGAGGGAACTGAGGCTGTATTGAACTCTGGAAAGGTTGCACTGGATGCCATGAAATAAAAAAAGGGCAGATTCTATGACTTAGTTCAGTAAAGACTCATTCTTCTGAGATTTTTACCTATGGAATTCATTCCTCTGCTAGGATATACTTCTAAAATTCCAAAGAATATTTAGGTAGCACTCTTGCTGTGTTGAAACAACAAAACAAAACAAAAAAACTAAGGTTTAACCTAAGGATTAGGCTTGGATCCCATTTGAGAGAAAACTTGTGTAGCATGCACAAAGCCCTCAAAGATTATGGTGTCCATAGGCCCATATATTCAAATGTGTCCCTATCAGAAGGATTTGGAAGTGTGTCTTGTGTCTGGCTAGAGAAGCTGTGTCACTGAGCTAGGCTTTGAGGCTTCAAGAACTCACAACATCTTCAGTTAGCTTGCTTTCTTTGCCGTGTGGTTCAAGATGTCAGCTCACAGCTACTACTCCTGCACCATGCCCGCCTTCAGGTTGCCCTATCCCCTGACGTGATGGTTATGGATTCACTTTCTTAAACCATAAGCCCCAGTAACCTCTTTCTTCTACTATAGCAGTTGAAATGACTCCATGTTGAGCAAAGGAACCATCCTAGAGGCCTGAGGCTGGCCCTATCAACAACTCGAGTCTGTTCAAACAGTTCCACAGGCTGAGCCTGTCAAACTGTTCCAGAACTGTTGACCACCAAAGCTCTCTTTGTCCTTTCCCAAAAAGACATAACTGCTGTGAAATAATGAGCTAACTCCTTTTCTGTAACCTTGTTTAATCAACACTTGTAAAACACTGGGGATGTCATATTACATCTGCAGAAATGCTTGCCTGCAGGAACGAAGGATTGTATGTGCAGATGCAAATATCCACAGAAATGAAGTGATTGTATAGTCAGGGGTTTTGTCTTTAAAAACCCTGACCAGTTTCAAAGAGGGCTGCAGTCCTGAATCTACCCAAGGTGCTGTGGTCAGCTGCAGCTTAAATAAAATTTGTCTGATTAAATTCTCAACAAAGTCCAAATAGTATTTGGGTAATCTAGAACTCTGCAACACTGTAAGTTGCCTTGGTCATGGTGTCTTCTCAAAGAAATACATAAGTAACTAAGATGGATATTGGAACCAGGAAATGGGCTATTGGTGTACAGACCTAAACTATTTTTTTTGAGGAATGTGAAAGAGTCTGAGACTTTAGGCTAGGATATTGGTTGGAGGATATAAGCAGGGTTTAATGGACTGTCCTAGTAAGAACATGTACAATTGTGGTGCCGAGAGTCATGGGAACTACAGAGCCACAGCTCAAGCATTTCAGAAGGGAACAATATCAGCTACTATGGGAAAGACCATTCTTTTGGTATTTTAGCAAAATCTGTGGCTGCTTTTAGCCCTTGTTCTAAAAGTCTGTGGGTAAATTCAAAAGTATTAGACTGCTTTCATTCACAAGGGAGATCACAAATCAGCCTGATATTAATTCTGTACTGTGTTTGTTAGTAATCACTCTTATGCAGTTCTACAACGAAAAAGAGCAAGCAGGCCAAAAAGAAATGCAAATGTAGTTTGAGGATTAAAAAAGTGTCAACAGGAGAATTAATGATGGGGTGAAGACTTTGTGCTGCAAGAGATGAGGTGAAGCCTAACATAGAACAGAATAAAAAGGGGTGGTAGCGTCAGTCCAAAAGCCCACCCGCAAATTTAAAAGGAACAGGCCAAAAGGATTTCCTCCACCTAGAAAGCAATTATAGAGGAAAGCTTATACCAAGTGTAGTAAGGAGAGAACTAAGCTTTATCTCAAGGGATCAGTGTAAACCGGCAGCTTCAGCCATGTTATTCTGGCTTTAGAATCATGAAGGATGCAAAAGGAAAGGAATTGTGGAATCTCTGTCCACATTTAAGGAAAACTGCTGAGACCAAGCCTCCCTCCATGGAGGTCCAGACAAACCAATCCTTGCAGCCTGGGTGCATTGGAGATATCACGGTCCTGGAGGTTACAGGGCTGTGGGATGTCTACCAGGTGTACAGAAAGTAGAACTACTCTGAGAGAGTTAAGTGCTGCAATCAACAGAGCTGGAAAGGGAAAGTTATTTAAGCCGTTTGGCATAATACATAGGTATTAGTGACCTGAGGAGGGAAATGATAAATATAAGGAAGGGCTCTAATGAGGGGGGGCATGGGATTATTAATAGAGGAGCAGAAAAGATGGGGTAAAATAACGGTGAGAATGTCTGAGAGTCTGAAGGAATCTGTCTTAGTTGCTCCTCTGCTGCTGTGACAAAACACCCTGACCAAGGCAGCGTAACAAGGAAAGCCTTCAGCTAGGAGCTTGTTTACAGTCTCAGCGTGTCAGCCCATGGCAATATTTACTGGAGTAGCGTGGCCTTGTTGGATTCAAGACAGCCCCATTGCCTTTCTCTCTCTTCCTGCTCTCTGAAGACCTGGATGTAGAGCTCTTAGCTCCTTCTTCAGCACCATGTCTGCCAGTGTGCTAACCTCTGAAGCTGCACTCAAGCCCCCAGTGAAATACTTTATAAGAGTTGCCATGGTTATGGTGTCTCTTCACAGCAATAGAACATTGGCTAAGACAAACCACAGCCACCACTTTACTGAGACAGCATAATCCCTACCTACATTCACTCTAAATAGTTGTCCTTATATCAACCAGTGAGTATAGTCTTCACCCTTCCCAAAAAAAAAGAAAAAAAAAAAAAACCTTCTCTTGGCAACAGATGGAGACTATTATAAAAACAAAAACAACACAGCCAATCAAAATGTAGTACTGAGGAGCCTGGTTCCAGTTAGTACATCTACATGTGATTGTGTAATCTGCTTGTTTTAAAAAAATGAATATCCCAACCTTTCTATTTTACCAATAAAGACTCAGTAGCCAGAAGCTGGGGTGAAAACCTGCTAGCCCAGAGAGGCAGAGAAAGCACCCATCTGACCTTCCTTCTCAGCTCAGGTTCAGATGGAAAAAACCAAAAAGGCTCAATAGCTCAGATGACAGCCTTGGACCCAAGGCCAAAGACTTGCTAGCTCAAAGCCTAAAAGCCAGGTAGCTGAGAAGCTGAAGCCAAAGCTTAAGCTAAAAGCTCTTTCTTTTTCTCTAGGCTGTTTTAAATACCCCTCAACTTAATCCCTCCTACTCTTTAATTCCTGTCATCTGGTTTCTTGCTCTGCCTGTTGCCTAGGGTTAACTTTTTCAAATTCTATGTGCAGAGAGCTCTTGGATTAAGCTACAGAGATATTGGATTCATCCTACCTGGTTATTTCTTCCCATCAAGAGAGTAATTTGAGAAGCTAGAATGTTAGTCAGTAACTGTTGCATTGCACTAGCTGGAAAATTATTGGATTTTTTCATGTTTATGAAAAAATCAAGCTGTAATGGGGAAAAAGTAGATTATTTAAACACTCACAGAATGGATAAAAAGAATGCATGAATGTACACACACACACACACACACACACTCCAGTATTTGTATAAAAAGGAGCTATGGCAGAAGTGACAGAAACAATTTAAACCAATCGCTAACACTCAAAATGGATGTGCATTTACTGAAAGCCTTTGTTGATAGAATGACTCTCAAAAAGAGCTTGTTAGAAGCCTGTTTAAAAGAGCCTCAGTAACATTAAGTAACAAGCAATTCTCATAGTGAACCTGAAAGATAAAGAGAAAAGCCCACAGGAGGGGGTTTCTCCAAACTCCAGCATACTAGGGCTGCACATCCATGAATCTTCAGATACTCAGATACAGCGAAATGTTAGTTACCTGCATTTGACTGCAGTGGCCTCCCCCGTGTCTGTACCAGATCTTCGGGTGGTAGGCACCATGTGGGAAGCTTGCAGGTGTCCACCGTGTGAAAAACAGGATGTCAGAAATGCCTTCCTGAGACAGGGACTATGCAGGTGTTGAGTATTATTAACTCACTATTAAATTCTATGCCCTTAGTTTTACATTCCTCCTAATATCTATTTTTCCTTTAATGAAGCTACAGTGTTGAAGAGTCAGGAGAATTAATTTCCTAGTAGACAACTGTCAGACACTTCTTTCATGCTTTGAGCAGCATGTTGTCACCCAAGCAGCCAAACAATCCTCCAACAGTTCCAGGTGATCCAAACACATACCCTAGGAAGCTGAGTGATAATCAGAGCTGCTCCCTGCTGAAACATCCACCATTCTGGCTCTTGAAAAGGTCTGTACCGCCATGACTGTTTTAAGAGTTTTAGGAGAGATTTCTCTTTATCATTTTCATCTGAGTCAGAAGGGAAGTAAGTCTCCTTGTGGCCAAACAGGGGGAATACTGTGCCTGGTGAAAACACAAAGTTTTCACCTTGATTGGTGTTAACACAAAGTTCATGTGTGTAAAATTTCTATGGTAGCTACAAAGACACCCTTTTCTTGCTATAAGAAAGCTGACTTACTTTATGAGCTGGATAGGAAACACTGCCTATGCTGGCTCATTGTCATTATCTCTCACTATTAGCCTCAATGTTCTGCTTTCTCTCTTTTTATTTATTTTTTAAGTAATTTATTTATTTTTATGTTAATCACAGGTTATGTACTTTGTATCCCAGCCATAGCCCCCTCCCTCATTCCCTCCCACTCTCCCCATCCCTCCCTCATTTTCTCCCTGCCCCCCTCCAAGTCCACTGATAGGGGAGGACCTCCCCGCCTTCCATCTGACCCTAGCTTATCAGGTCTCTTTAGGGCTGGCTGCAATGTCTTCTTCGGGGATCTAGCTAGGCTGCTCCTCCCTCGGGAGGGGGGGTGTCAAAGAGCCAGGCATTGTGTTCATGACAGAAATAGTTCCTGTTCCCCTTACTAGGATACCCACTTGGATACTGAGCTACCATGGGCCACATCTGAGCGGGGGTTCTAGGTTATATCCATACATGGTCCTTGGTTGGAGATACAGTCTCATAAAAGACTGCTGTGCCCTGATCTATTTGGTCTTTATGGAGCTCCAGTCCTTGCCAAGTCTTACTAACTCCCTTTTTTTTCATATGATTCCCTGCACTCTGTCAAAGGCTTGGTTGTGAGTCTTAATATCTGCTTTGATACATTGCTAGGTAGAGTCTTTGAGAGGCCCTCTGTGGTAGGCTCCTGTCCTGTTGCTTGTTTTCTCCTACATTCAATGTCCACCCCATTTGTCCATCTAAGCGAGGATTGATCATCCCACCCTGGGTCCTCCTTCTTGCTTATCTTCCCTAGGTATATAGATTCCAGCATGCCCATCCTATCCTATGGGTCTATATAAGTGAGTATATACCAAGTGTTTCTTTCTGCTTTTGGGATACCTCACTCAGGATGATTGTTTTGATAGCAATCAAAGGGTTAAGAGTGGAGAGTAGTATAATTATATTATAATCTCAAAAATCAAAAGATATTAGAAACATAGGGAGGAAAAACACACATGCCCATAAAAGAAAAAGCACTCTTTGTAAATAGCAAATGCCAATGCATCTTATTTCCTTTGGAAATGCTAAGGCTAATGAAAAACTACAATGTCAATTCTGTTTTTGCCCACTGTTAGCATAACACAGCAGCTAAAGTAGAAATAACAAAATAAGATATAAAAGAGTAAAGACAGAGATCAGAAATTGGAGAGTGTGATTCCTCTTTAGTCCTTTTGATTTTTATCAGTAATGATCATCATTAAGTTGGTAGAATAGGGCTGATCTATGTCTTTCTCAGCTACAGTTATTTGAAACTTAACTGAAAATAAAATCAGTACTGTTAACATGTAGAGCCAAAATTTCTGATACTAGAAATCTTCACGAATTATTTTAGTTCCAAAAATGCATTCCAAAACTGGATACTTCCATTGAAACAATGTTATAGTCTATGTTTTACTTTCCTATTCAAACATTAACTGGGCATCCTAGTTTGGTTTGTTTCTGTGTTAAAAACTGAGCCACTCCAAATTAGGGAGAAATGAGTTTATTTCATCATTTTACAGTCCAACATCAATGGAAAAGAGAAGACAAAAACTCAAGACAAGACCAGGATAGCTCAGACATATCTTTTTTTTTTTTTTCAGCCAAGACACAGTTAGCTATGAATAGTACCGCCCATTGTGGCTGCACACTCCTATATCAATTGTAGCAATCACTGAGGCAATTAAAAAAAATGCCTCCATGACATGGCCACAGGTCAATCTGATTGAGGCAACCCTGTACTGAGGATGTCTCTTCTAGGTGTATTAAATTGACAGCTAACACAAGCCATCACAGCAAGTATCTTACATTCCATATTCTTTCTGATCTTTACAGTTTGTTTCTTAGAGTATTTAGTTGTGATCTTGGACTGAGATGATTTCTTAGGAAAGATATTCTAAGTGCTTAAAGATATAGTCTCCTCTATCCCCATAAAGATTATACTTCAGAATAATAAGTAAGCCATACAGAAGGCATTTTAAAATTTTGTGACCATCATCTTCATTGTTGGTTGGTGAATTAAGAAACAAAACACTGAAATTGATTTTGACAAACTTTCTATGCTCTAAATATATTAGAGTCAGTCTTCTCTTGTGTGAAAAAGGCAACTTATGTACTGTAAATAATTGAATATAAACCAAGTTGTCATGATTCATAAGGAGAGAGAAAATCAAGGGCTCAATTGCCCTCTAAGCAGAGGAATAAGTTCTACTTCATCAGATCATTTTTAGGACGAGATTTTAAAGTGTCTACATTAGAAATCACAAACTAAACCAAATTAGAAATCACATGCAAGATAAAACCTCAAACTTATTTTTACATCACAAACTAGGGCTTTATTACATGAGATAATGAGCAGACAGGAGTATGATTTTTAGTTCTTTAAATATCATGAGTTGAATGCTAATGTGTGTTTTTATTTCAATGAATATTTCTGTGATGACTAGAAATTTTTAGGGTACAATTATAACTTAACAATTATGACCTGCAATTCCTCATTTTTATGTGTGAAATAGCCTTGAAAAGTCACTTCCTCCAAGGACACTGACCCAGCACAAATATTGAAACCCTGGTTTTTTGTCTTCTAATCCTTTCCTTCAGAGATCTGTAAACTCCGTCTTTTATTTTCACCTGAGTCTTTAACAATAATATCATTAACAATTAAGAACATCCTTGGAAACACTGGAACTGTATTTTATTAGAAGAGTGGATGGAGACAATTCCTTAAAAACGTAAAAATTCCAAAAAAAAATGAAAAAATGGGTGTTACCAGAGAAATAAATATCTAATGTGGGAATGTAGGAGGATAATTAAGGCAGAGTCAATCTTTTAACACCCTTGTGACAATGTCCTGAAGAGCAAATATATGTATCATAGACTGTGATTTAACATCAGGAATGCATTTGACATCACAATTCAGCAATTGTGCTCTGACAGATCAGAACTTTAAGTGCAAAGGCAAAGTAACGCAGGGATGCTCTGTGATGCTGATGAATAGGTACAAGCTTATGGATGAAAGAAGCTGCAGTATTATTTGAAGGACTGAGATGGGGCTAAAAGCTTGTGAGCATTAGACTGGAGGTAGAAGTGACCCATGCACTGATACTCTTTTTGAAGGTGGTATGAGTCCATTCTCAGAATAATTGAAATAACAAATTGCCCTTGGTGTTGGGAGTTATTCTCTTACCTCAGCTAAGTAATGAACAAATGACTTGTTTATTATGTATTGCTAGAAGAGGTTATTTTGCTGCACTAGCTAACCTGTCTAATCAGAACTTACTAACTCACAGACTTCCCTTTTGTCTCTAAGTACCCACTTATGAAAAAAAATAATAATAATCAAAACCCAAAATTCACCTTCTGCTTGCTGTGTGCTTTTGCCCAGTCTAGAGACAATCCCCTCCCCAACTTGCCCCTCTTAGGTAATAAATTTCCTTTGTGCTGAGAATTTGGTGTCTGGGTAAGGCTGACTTCCAGTCTTCCCTCTTCAACTTCAGTACCTGGAATTTGGATGTACCTTTTTCTCTTCTGTCTCAGGTACAGAGGATGAAAGAAAGGGATTTATTTAATATGTTTGTTACTTTTTTCAACTCCATCAGAAAAGATATTCAAAACTGCACATACACAAAGATTCACAGAAGGAGACATATGTTGGAAATAGGTTTTTAACTCTGTTTTATTTACAGTTCTTATGCCTCTTTCTTCCTTCTCCACCCCAATTCCTTCCAACACCCCAGTACTCAGTAGGAGAGAAAGAAGGTTAGTAGGGAGAAGAGGCATAGTTTTTCTTAGCTACTTCCCGCTGGTTAGGGTGGTCAGATTCCTTAGGGAAAGTCCAATTGATCTTTCAGTATAGCTCCAATTTTTTCTCACCCAATTGCATCAGCAGCAAGCAGGAGCAGCAGGGGAAAGCACCAGCAGCCGCCTTCTTTTACGGAGCTCCCTCAACACTCTCTGGGCTCTGACATTTATTCCCCCTCCAGAGTCCTCAGATTTAAAATATCTGCACCTGGCAAAGAACCCCTCAGAGCCCATAAGAGGCAAATAGTTTGCTGCTGTAGATAATCAGAATCAGTCCCATATCCCACACCTGGGATTAAAACAAAAACAAAGTTTACATATCAGAAACCCAAACTTCCACAATAGATATAAATAAATATGGAGAAAAGACGACATTAAGCATATAGAGACACAAAGCTTGTTTAGACTCTGAGGTATGGAGAGACAGAGATACACACAGACTTGAACAGAGATACTTGATAACAGAGAAATACACAGATATATGACATAGACATAGACATGAAGACAGAAAACAGAGAGAGAAACAGAAATTTGCAGAGGGACAACGAGCAACAAAGAAAAGCAGAGACTGACTCACAGATACAGATACGTGTAGAAACATATACAGGCATGACAAAGGTCCCTGTGTGAAAAGAGATGAAAAGAGACACACAGGAAAAACAGACAACTCAGAGGGTGAGGCTCTATTTGAAAGCTATACCAAAACAGACACGAGAAGAAAGGAAGCAACAAAAATTCCCAGTACCTTGG
This sequence comes from Pachyuromys duprasi, assembly GCA_028658305.1. Lineage (NCBI taxonomy): Eukaryota > Metazoa > Chordata > Mammalia > Rodentia > Muridae > Pachyuromys > Pachyuromys duprasi. The sequence continues at coordinate 5,351,366 of CM053767.1, forward strand.
CTTTTGTAGACATCCATACCTCACGTACTGAGGTCCATCTTTATGTTTTTCTGCAAGGGCCAGGCTGTTGGTCACACATGGCTAATTTTGTGTTCATTCATTCATTTGTTTGTTTCATTAATTACAGGCAAGAAACTAAAAGAGCTGCCTTTAAAAACTGCATGTACACATCTTAGACCAACAAATTGAAATTTCAGATTCTCACATGGTGTCTCATGGTACTAAATAAAATCTCTAGATTATTTCCACCTTTTAAAAGGAAATACTGTGATGACATCAAAATTAGTTATACACGTTGATGACTGAGAAACAGCTGGTTAAGAAAAATGGCAAATAGAAAAAAAAACTAAGTGAAAGTATTCCTAATAAAAAGAGGAAGAGGAGAAATATGTGTTTTCTTTAGATGTTTACTGTGTTGCATAAGATAAAATAGAATTTATTTTAAAAAATATAAAGCAATGTTATTTAACTAACTGGAGAGATGAATCATGAATATGTGTGTTCTAGGTACACTACCCTAAAAACAGACAAACTAAGTCATGTTTTACTAAAATTTATGGTTTGGGGATTTTTTCCATTGAAATATTCCTTATTAATAACTAAGTTACTTTTTTAAATGAGAGTTTTTAATTTTTTTCATACAATATATCGCGGTCATATTTTCCCCTGCCTCATCTCTCCCCAGATCCTCACTACCAGCTAGTCTCACAACTAAAATTCGTTTTTTAATTTAATTTTATTTTTGAGATTGTAATATAGTTATGTTTCTCCTTCCTCATTTTCCCCTTCAAAGCCGACAGTTTCTGTATTTTTTGCTTGTTTGTTCGTTTTATTAATTACAGGTCACGAACTAGAAGAGCTGCTTTAAAAGCTGTATGTGTACTTCTTAGTGTCCTTCTTATAAAATTCTCCACACTCTCCTTCAATTTCACAGCCCCACCTTTTTAAAATAAATAAATAAAATGTATATGCAGGGATATTGGTAAATATATCATATATTTAGGAATAAAACGTGTATATACACGTTTATTCCTAAATATGACATGTTCAGTTCATACAATGTTATTTATGTTTTTTAGTAGTTCCACCTCTGAAAAAAGTAGTCAATATTTGTCAGATAGTACAGAATTCCAAAATAATCACTTACACATTCTTCCCTTCTTAATAGAACATTCCTAATCAGTGCCAACTCTGCTATGCCACATTCTTATTAAAATGCACACACACACACATACACACACACACAGATGTTGTTTTCAAACCTTATACACCTGCATTATATCACAGGAGAATGAAGGTATTGCTCTGGGGCTGCTTAAATCCAAACAAAAGATAGTGTCTTAAAAGATGCTAGGATGGTGAAACCAGTTTCAATGGGCATATGATGTGACAGATACTTCAAGGGAATGACCTGAAGATTGGAGGATTAAAGGAGGCCCTGGGGAAAACTGACAAAGCCATGAAATATTGTTTTTTAAAATTACCCTCTTTCTGGGGTTATTGCCAACATCAGCGCCCAGGGAAGGCTGATACATTGCGCTGTTATCAAAATTTAGTTTTTCAAAACCTTTATTTCCCTTTGTTCACTCTTTGTAACATAGTCCCATTTCTAAGTGTGAAGAGAGTGGTCTTTTTAAAAACATACACTGCATATGGTATACACATTTTATTTTTAACTCAAATGGCTTTCGATAAATTTTAATATAAATAATGAATCAAAGCGTTGGCTCACAGCATCCACTGACATTTCAAGTGGAGTCATTTTTAGTAACGTTTTTCAGATTTCAGGCATCCCTAGGCAGTTCATAGCTTCTATCTAGTAAAGTATAAGCTGTTCAACATATAAATATAACACAACAGCAAAACATAAAAAATGATAAGCCTGAATAGATACATAGGTCATAGAAATATCATTTATATACGTGATTTACTAAAAAAAATTTAGAAGTTACATTATTAAAAAAAATTGCAGTAGGAGAGGGGGAGATGGCCTGGTCAGTACGGTGCCTGCCACCTCTCATCACACACAAGCCATGCAGAGTACTGTCAATATGAAACCTCATTCCTAGGGGATAGAGACAGAATTCACTGGCTGGACCACCCGGCTGACTCAATGAGCTACAGCTCCAGTGAGAGACTCTACTTCAAAATTTAAGTGGAGACAGATTGAGAAAGACTCTCAAAGTAACCTCTGGCCTACTCTCTTCTCCTTCTCTCTCTCACACACACATGCATGCAAACACATGTAGTAAACACATTCAAGCTGCAATAGAAAATGGTTAATGAGTGAATCAATTTAATTCTGAAAGTACTATGAGAACCCCATATGCTCGAAATAAGAGGCAACTTTTGTTTTAACCCAGCATAGTGTCTTCTATATATTAAAGTGGAAAAATCACATCAGTCTGTAAGGGTATTTTAACTTGGCCCTAAACGGCCTTCTTTGTTCTTGGACTGGGTAGTGCAAAGAGTCCCTAACCATCCCCTAGTCACCACACCTGGGCAGAGCCAATCACTGATTGCCCCCATTAGAAAAATCCCTTACCCCTAGACCCCCTCCTGTTTTGCAGTTTTTGCCTTTATAAACTCTGTGATTCTGCAGCTCAGGGCTCTGTACCACCTCATGCGTGGGAGCTGTGTGCAGAACCCCGGCATGCCTGCTACTAGTAAACACCTCTTGCTGTTTGCATCAAGTTCTGTTTTGTGAGTTATTGGGGTCTGGAGTCTATCCCGAGGAACGGAGGGTCTGCCCCCCTTGGGAGTACAACAAGTCAATAGAAATCTTTTTGTTTTTAGACAAGGTTTAACTATGCAACCCTGGCTAGCCTAGCACTTGATATACCGACCAGGCCGGCATTGCACTCCCAGAGATCCACCTATTTCTGCCTTTCAAGTGCCGGAATTGCATGTGTGTCTGTCCAAATGCAGTTCTTTTAATCTTTTTAATCTTCCTTGGAAGTACCACTTGGCTTACAAGCTATTTTCATTATTATAATAAAGATTTTCCATATTCCCCATAACCTGGGTTATGTATCATTCTTTATATTCACAAGAGGCTGAAACTATACCTTACCTAAGTCTCTGTAACAAAACCTCAGTACATTTCAAAAGTAAGAAAATCAAAGATAAAATTCTGTAATGTTAGCGCTATAAGGAAAAATAGATGACATAATTCGGATAACAAACTTGGAAGGAGTAATGTCAGCACGATCGAGGTTAAGAAGATCCTGACGTGGGCACATAAGGAAAAAGCAGTGTAGTTCTGGCATAAAGACACACATATAAAGCCATAAAATAAAAGCACAGTGGGGAAAAAAAGCCAGCTCACAATGTGGTAAAAAGATTTTTGATAAAGACACTAACGTGATTAAAAATGAGCGGAAACTGAATAAGCATCTCAGTACTTGACCTGTAAGTGTAAGAGCTTGAGGTCAGGTCCTCAGAACCCATGTAACAATGCCAGGTGTAGATGCACACCTGTAAGCCCAAGAGGTAAGAGGTGGATAGAGGAAGCTCCCTGGAGCTTTCTGACCAGGCATCTCATCTGAAAGGTTATCTCCAAAACGTTATACCCTGTCTCAAAATCACAAAGTGGTGAATGTTAGAGGAAAGACACCTGCCGCGGCTCTCTGACCTCCATTCATGCATGCATGGCACAGTCACACACAAACACACATGTACACATACACACTATTTGTTAATTAAATGGAAAAACACTCTTTACAATAAATGGTAGTGGGAAAACTGAATGCCTACAGGCAAACAAATAAAAGCAGACTCTCAATGTATAGTACATAATAATTAGCTAATCTCTGATTTGATTGAATTGAATCATCTCTTTCTTACTGAGGGTTTACCAGTTCTATTTGTCTTTTTAAAGAACTTGTTCATTTTGTTGACATTTAAAAATATTTGTTAATTCTTACCATCTGCTCTGAACTTTCTTTTTTTCTTTATGTTTTCTAAATTTGAGTTTGTTTTGTTCTTCCTTTCCTAGCTGCTTGATATGTAGGGATAGGTTGTTTGAGACCTCTTACTAAAGTCCTTCATTGCCAAAAGTTTTCCTCTTAGTACTGCTTTTACTATACCTGACACATTTTGTTATGTTATTTCCTCATTTTCATTTGTTTCAAGAAATTTATTCATTTCCCTCTTTATTTTGAACTTAGTCGATAGTTTTAAGTTGTTTGGTTTCTGGGCATTCACATAATCTCCAATGCTTTTCTTCTTACTCATTTATATTTTTGTCATGTTAAGATTGGAAAAAAGTAGTCAATATGATTTTGAAATCAAAGATGATAAAAGAGCTATAAAAAACTAAAAGTAAATAAATGAGAATCAGCACAAACATTATTATGATCAACAAAGTTGAGGAACTAGAAGAAATGAACAAATCCCTGCACATGCAAAGCTTAAAATTAAAACATGATGAAAGAGAAAAGCTGGACAGACCAGGAAGAATTCGGTAGTAAGTCTTACATCAAAGAAGAGCTTAAGAACAAAAGTTTTTGTTATCGATTCTATTAAATATTTAAATAAAAATGAACACTGTTTCTTTTTCAATTATTCAAAAAAGAAGAAGACAGAATAATTCCAAAGCCACTCTGCAAAGTCAGCATTGCCCTGAGAATAAATCTAGGCTGGAGTACACCAGCAACAGCAGCAGCAAAATGAAGCCTGCAGGACAATGTCCTTGGTTACCTGAGTTGCAAACTGTTGAAAACTGGGGGGAAATCTGAAATTGGATTTAATATATTTGCATTCTAAGGCAGGCAAAAGGTGGAAGATAATGGCTTAAAAGTGTTATGTCTGAGTGTCAATTTGACAAGGAGTGGATTTATGATAGTTAATATTTTCAATATGAAAGATATAGAATCACCTGAGAGACAAACAGGGAAAACATATTGTCATAGGATTTTAAAATATAACAACAACAAAAAAAAACAAAACCACAAAATAAACAAAGTTGATGCCGCTAAAGTAAAAACTCTTGTGTAATAAAGAAGAGTCTCAACAAAATAGAGACCTCCACAGAATAATAGAAAATACTTTCTTATAATATAAATAATAACGGATTAATAGCTGATGTGTATAAAAAGCATAAAGAACTAGATAAAACTACAACAAAACCAAGTACTTGATTGTTAAAATGGCCTAGAGGCTGAAATATTGCTCAAGGTCTTTAGTGATCAAAAAGTGGAAAATACCATTCTATTAATCTTTTATAAAAATACCTTATAAAACTGTTTTTGGGATCTGAAGAGATGGATTTGTAGTTAAGAGCATTTTCTGCTCCAGCAAAGGACTTGGGTGAAGGTGTTTCCATTTCCAGCACCCACAGGTCCCTCACAGCCTTCTGTAACTCCAACGTTAGGGGATCTGCTGTCCTTTTCTGGCAAACATGGAAACCTGCATGCATGTGGGAAACAAACATACTAGGAGGAAATTTAACTTTTATTATTTTTTTAATTTTTAATTTTATTTTTTCACAATAATTCCATTATATATCCCGATTGAAGGTCCCTACCTCATCTCCCCCTCTTTCCTAAACTCAGAGAGGCAATGCTGACTTTCTTTCTTTCTTTTGATCCTGTCCTTGAGAGGATATCCTTAAAATTTACTGAATTAAATAAATAAATAAATAATGGGATTTAAATGCAAACACAAACACACACATATGTGTGTGGAAGAAAACTACTATTATGAGTGATTCTCTTAGTATCAAATGTCAACATTTCTGTAAGTCAGACAGATGTGGGCCTTGGTCTACCAATCATTTTTTAAAGTGAAGATCCACAGGATGATGTTGCCCAAGTTGTTTTTTCTACTAAATTTTGACTAAAGAGCAACCATGTCCTCTAGCAGCTTGACTGAACTTTCCAAGGACTTTTCTTCCTTGCATGGTGCTGTTTAGATAAACAACTGTGTTCTTCTGCTGCCAGTTTTTCCAGGAAGCTCTTTCCACAAGGACTGGAGGCTCATCCCGGAAGTGTCAGCCTCTAAAATCCTAGGGAGGGACTTCAAAGAGAATGTGAGACAATGATGCAAAGGTGAAACTTGTTAAAAGATAAATAAGTAACAAAAAGTGACACCTGTAATCCTCACTGTTGCAGTATCAGTACAGGCAAGAGAGTCAGAGTTCAAGAACAGCATCAGTTACAGACTGAGTCAGCCAAAAAGAAAAAAAAGGAATGGATAACTACATAAATTTGCACTGATAATTCTTAGATTTTGTTTTGTATCAGTCAAAAAGTATGGATCATTTAAAAATGATACAAAGGATGGAGAGAGGAAGGTACAGCTAACCAAATAATAAAACAAAACAAAACAGAAACACAGATACACTTTGTGAGTTCGGTGTGTTTGTTAGGTTTTTTGTTTTTATTTGTTCATTTTGTTTTGTTTTGTTTATTGGCATTTGTGGTTCTGGAATATTTAGAATTTTAAACCTTTAATCCAAATAAAGAGAGCATTAACAAGACTATACTGCTCATAAAATGTGATAGTATTTTAGTAAATATTTCTTTATTTCATGTGAGTCACTAATCCTTATTTATTTAAATAATTTTAAGTTGTCAATAAAATATTATTCTATTTTTGGTTTTATTAATTACTTAATAAACATTACTACTATTATAATTTTCATCATGCTAATTAACTTAGAGGAAGTGTGTGTATGTATGAGGAGGGTGCTGTGTGTAGATAGATAGATAGATAGATAGATAGATAGATAGATAGATAGATAGATAGATGGACAGATAGATAGACAGATAGATAGACAGATCAGCATGAGTGTACATGCATGTTTTTCTTCAGCACTCTACCTTCCAAAAGAACAACTTTGAAGCTTAAATATGTTTACAAAAGCCTAGACCAATATAGCTGGGCATGTTCCCTGACTCACTCATAACAAATATCCCATTTATTCCATTCTAATTCTGCCACAGGGCTGGTTACCCTGCTCAGTTTCATATGTCTATCTTCTTCAGAATCCCAGGCAAATTTCTGCCTCTGACTACCTTCCAGAGTTGCTACCTTTCTCTTTCCTCAGAACATCCACCTCCTTATTTCCTCCCTCAGCTAACAGGCCATTAGCTTTTTATTGACAGGTGATGATGTTTCCATAGAGACATAGAAATTTCTTCTACACATGAACATGAACACATGTGTACTCTCATACTGCAGGCTCCTGGATAACTCTGTCTCATCTTCAGGTATATCATCTGCTCCCTCCTTGTGACAGTCTCTCATTGACCTGGAGTTCCCAAATTAGAGTAGGTCCTCAGAGAGCAAGCTCCAGGAATCCTCCTGTCTCTACTTTCCCAGGAACGGGATTATAAATGCATGCCGTCGCACACAGCAGTTGTACCTGGGTCTTGGGGCTTAGACTAAGGTCCTTGTGTTTGCAAGCCAAGTGCTTTACAGACTGAGCCATTGCTCAGGCTTCACTTAACATTTTCCTTATAATAAAAACGTATCATTAAATCAAAGTTTTACATAAACTTTGATGCAGATATCCAGAAGAAAGAGTTTAAACATTCTAATATGCATTGTATCTATTAATTAAGAAATGGCTATTTATTTTAAGATTATTTTACATGAGTATTAATTTAAAATGTGGCCAAAGCAAAAGAATTTATTAACATATCATAAAACAAATGTCCTATTTTTAGCACATCTCTATAATCTATACCTAAGTAAAATAAACTACATCTCAAATATTATTTTGTTAAATAAATAAGTATTAATTAGTGGGCTATTGTTTTCTGCCCATCGTTTGGCAAAGGTTTTATAGAATCTATGAAAGCATCTCTATGGAGATGGATGGGTGACTACTGGGGTATTGCATGACCACAGGGGAAAACAAAGGAAATATCCACAACCCGCCCCCCCCCCAAACAACCAAGAATGTAAACTACAGAAAAGCATCAATGCCCACATTTTCACATCTTCATCAGTATTGTTAAGGAAGGTAGAAATGTAATGGAAACTTGTAAAATCACTAGGATGCAGTAGCTGATGGTTATTTAAGAACATACAAAAATATTTCTAATGTGTAATGAGCATCAATCAGTAAAATGAAAAAAGTTAGAATTTTGATTTTGGAAAAATAGTCATTTAATTACACAATACTGCTAAGTGCTTGCAAACATCTCTCAGTGGAATCAATGAACTCTGCTTGACAGCTAAGTTTATCTTACACTGTATTATGGTTTGATATTTCATTAATGGACGATAATATGCTAGCAGTGTTTCTACTGCCAACCAACAAGACTTAAAACATTTTCAAAAGTCACAACATAGCAACTTATTTGTGGATTTTAAACTCTAGTTTTGATATCCTTATGTCTTACCAAATTTTTATGACATTGCATTGGGAAATTTGTTTTAAAGACTGCATGCGATTGCCTTTTCAAACATAGTCATTATGTGACATACTAACTCATAACAACTTTCAACCGTAACAACTTTTAGAATCTTTATTTGAATCACTTAAATAACGTACACTGTATTTTGTGTTTTTATTGTTATTCAGAACACAGTTTGTTTCAACTGATCTCATATGCCCTTAAGAAATTATTTCTCTGCCACTCTGCTTACAAAGTAAAAAAAAAAAATAAGGTTGTGGTCATTATAAATATAATTTAAATATATTTCTCTATCTCCATTCCTCCTCCACCATTTTGGCTATGATTCTGTCAGGCTGAAAGATAAAATAAATGCAATTCATAAAGCTGAATCCCCCCTTGGCCATTCAACAGTTTAGAGAGAATATTTGAGAGACTTCCGTTATCTGCAGTGCAGCCCTACAATCGTTCACAAAGCGTGTATTCCCTCAACCAGATCCAAGCTATAGCCCATTGTCTTGGGAGTCATTAAGACTTCTTGAAAAATTCAAGACTCCCCTGGCATTTAGTAATTACGCACAGGTTGCCCATGCACACAGCTCTCTCCTTTAACAAAAGCCTCTGCTCTCGCCACACTGCAAAGAACAAACAGCTAAATGTATTTCAATTCACGTTTGGCTCACACTGCCTCAGTATTTTAAGACCTTTGTTAGTCGTGTTAATGGTGCTAAACAGAGTATCTAATGGTGGTGCACATCAAACAGCATATTTGCCTCAGGAACAAGGAAAAACAGAATCATCTAATCCCTAGATTAGCTACAGAAAAGAATATTTTCACAGAAAAGAATATTTGCTGATTTGGGGCCGCAAATTTAGGAAGAAAAAAATGTCTTAAACGCAACAACAAACAGCTTTGTTTTAAATAATTGACACCAGTGTTAAGACAACTTTCAAAGCAAGGACTAGCAAACAATGTTGCAGAAGACCTATTCATTTGTGTTTTTTAGTTTCAATGTCAGACATATGGTAACAGAATTACATTTATCTAAGACCCCAATTAGTATTTAGGTGAAGTTCAAACCATGATTAGAATTCACAAGCATGTACTTTAAATGTGGTACCTCTACAACACACCGCATGGGCACAATCATTTTTCCTCTTTGGTGTCTTAGCTATCCAGCATAAATTGAAAGGCGAGGAGAAATTTAAAAACCCAGGCACACTTAGCAGCCTCTACATGCCTGAAATTTCTATGCATTACAGATTGCTTTGACATGGTACTGGTATGGGTGAGGTTAATATCAGTTAATATTCCTCTAGGAAATTGGGGCGTGCTTTTTCAGCACCAGAAAGAAATTGACTAAAACAGTGTTTTTCAAAATAACAGGATTCTTCTGCAGTTCATGCCGTGCGTTCAACACATGCCGTGTCCTGAGGTCCTCAGCATTGTGTTGTGCCAGGCTTTCACCATGCTTTTCCTGCCTCCGGTAGGTTTTCTCATCGTTCATTTGCTTTAAAGCCTCTGGGGCTGAAAGAGTTCACAAATCCATGGCTCTTCTGTGGGGTCTGTTCATTCCTTTCACTTCAAAGGAAGTGGAAATTTTCTCACTTTACTGACTGGGTTTAACCATGTGACCTGCTTTACCCAATGGGCTGTTAGCAGCGAGAAACACTACCCCAGAAATTCAAAGAGTATTTTTGTTTTGTTATTGTCTTGAGAAGAGTCTGGGTGGGCTGCATCAGTAGATCAAAGGAGAGGTCGATAGACTCAGGAAACAGAGATGCCTAGATAATTAACCGAATTAAGTTCTGACTACAGAAGAAAAATTATCAACCTCAGACACGTGATGAATAAAGGCTTATTATTATGGAGCAATAGCTAACTGATCCACTTTCTCTGAACCCCATCCTTACCATCTGGAAGTTTCTCTCAAGAATGCTCTTCTGTTGATCCTAACTGAAGGGTGATGATAATTTTCTTTTTACCTATATGCTATGGTTTAAGTAGCTGTGTCTGGAATTCTTCCTTAAGCCCAATGTGGAGTCTACTTAACAGAACTTTTAAGAACATGAATGGAACTTTATTTGTTTTGTTTTAAATTTTAGACAATTCTTTACATGTGTGCAAATATATATATATATATATATATATATATATATATATATATATAGAGAGAGAGAGAGAGAGAGAGAGAGAGAGAGAGAGAGAGAGAGAGAGAGAAAGGAAGAAAGAGAGAGAGGAAGACAGAGAGAGATCAGGGACATTTTCTTTTCTTTTTCTTGTTTTTTTCAGGGGCATTTTCATTCCTCTCTATCTTCACTCATCTCACCCCTGCCTCCCACAAAAGCCTTCTTCTCAACAATCCTGGTCAACTTGGATGTCTTCTTTCTCTCTACTGAGTTTACTGAGTCTACTGTTTGTATGTGTACTAATAGGGAGTTATTTATTCAAATATGAGCAACTTATCAGTGGCTAAAGCCCTGAATGAAATGATAGCTGTCCCCCACAACCAATAAACTGGCCATAATTCCCGAGGAAGGGTACAACCTCATTTATTCCTTCCCTAACCATATTGAAGTGTTGATGGGTCCAGTCTTGTGTAGGTCTTGTACGGGCAATGAAAGCCACAGTGAGCTCATGAGTGTACAACAGTCAAGTCATGTCTAGAAAACAGTTTCCCAGCACTTCTTCTCAACCTTAGTTCTTACGTTCTTTCTGCATCCTCTTCTGCCATGTTTCCTGAGCCTTCAGAGCATGGAAAAGTCAAGTTTAGAGTCCAGCACTCCAAAATCACTTATAACACATTTTGATTAAATTCAACAAAGGGACTTTCAGTAAGTCTACATCCATTTTGAGTGTTAGCGATTGGTTTAAATTGTTTCTGTCACTTCTGCCATGGATTCTTTTCACACAGTATTCTGGAGTCTGTCTCTCTCTCTGTGTATCTTGTTCTATATAGGAGAGGGAAATGTATTTGTTTTCCTGAGTGGCTTAGTTCACTCAACATAATTATTTCTAGTTTCATCCATTTTCCTGCTAATTTGATTTCATTTCAGGGCTGGTTGGCTCCATTGTTTCGAGTCCTGATATAAGACAGAACACCACTCGAGGATGAGCTAAGATGCACACTCCATATCAGCCAGCCAGCAATCCCATGGAAAGAAGGAATTAGAATCTCACCTGGCCTCACCATCTAAAGATTCCATAACTTCTCAATGAAATGTCAAATGGCCAGGCAGGGCTTTCACACATGATTCTTCAAAGAACGCTTAACATCCAAACCACAACAATAAACAAAAACTGAAATAAAAACTAACTCTTGATATATTTGATGACTAAACCAGGAAAATCAATCAGTAAAATGTCCAGCAGCCTTCAGTATGAGAGGTGTGACAAAGAAACGTGTCTCCTTAAATTTGGCAGACCACTCTACCCATAGCTCTCTGCACTTCAGTGCCATCTTGCTGAAATCAGGCTGTGATTTCACCAACACGCAATCTTGTGCAGGTCCCATGTGCTGAGGATCTAGGGTTTTGACAGCAGGCCCCACATACCGTCAGCCTTACAGCAAGAGTTGTTCTTGCTGTTTATCTTTACTGTTATCTCTATACTTTTGCATTGTATGAGGTTTCTCCTGAGCAGACACAACACACTTATCAACTTGCTCCTAATAGGGACTCCACAAGAGACAAAAGTAGTAACTACAACAAAGTCCAATGGGCTGAGCCTGCCTGTTGATCAGATTTCCTAACAAGAATATAGGTAAGGGGTTGTTGACAAGAGCAGTATCACTCACAAGCAGATGTGCACACACACAAAACAACAACAAGAACAACAAAACAAAAAATAACAAAACCAAAACCAAAAACACCCTTACCTAAAAACAGATGACAAGCTCCTGCAACCTAGAGCCCAGGCAGACCAGGTGGCATCGTGGCTGTTCTGAGGGCAGCACAGCTAACCGCTACGCATCTAGGCTGGTCAGTTTCCTTCCCCAGTAATTGTTTTCTGTTTCTGTAACTTTGAGAAGTAGTTTGCACAGCTTTTACAAGCTCCTGCTTTCTCAGACATATGGGGTTTGTTCACTCCCAGAGTCTCATGAGCCTCCTATGCCTTCCTAGAGGGAATGTTATAATCAAAATATCATTGCTGTACACAGTCTTATACTCTCATTCTTCTGCAAGGATGACAAAAGGTAAACTGCATGAAGTACTATTTTTCTTTCCTACCGTTCTCTGGGCTGTTCTCCTTAGCGGTCTCCCTGTGAATATGTGGGAAGACCTGAGCTCACCTGTCTCCTGACATCACGAGGCTTCAAGGAAGAACAGAGAAATAGTAAATCACTATGTGCTTAAGCTAGTATTTAGTATCAGTAAGAGCTGGGGAGAAAAGTAAAACTTTGAAAAATCAGTAACTGTGTAAAATGACTTCTTTGTTTGAATACTATAATTATACTTATTTTTACATTTATTTAATTTTTAGGGGGATTGTACCAGTGCTTGTGTGTGAGAGAGTGAGTATGTGTGTGTGACGGTGTGTATATGTGAGAAAGTAAGTGTATATGCGTTTGTGAGAGCGAGTGTGTTTTTGTGATATAAAGAGAGAAAGACAGAGACATAGAGACACAGAGAAAGTCAAAGAATGACTTCAGTTAATGAGTTCTCTCCTTGAACCTTATGAGTGCAACGATCAAACTCAAGTCTTCAGGACTGGCTTTACACACTAAGTGACTTTCCTCACTGAGCCATCGAGCCAGTCCATGACCCTTATAAACCATTTATTTGACACTAGAGTATTGGCTCTCAAATTTATCTGCCACCTTACTTTCAAGGCATTGTGATGAATGTGGAAAAGGTATAGGAGATATTTAATAAAGATCTGATAAGTTTGCTCATGAATAATTATATGAAATAACATGCATATTTTTCATTTTTTAATTTATATTCTACTTGAGAATCTAAAACTTAGCAATTGTATTTTCATCCTTTTATTGCAGAGATGGTGGAATTTTTTGGCTTTTATTTTTAAGGTAGCACAAGTACAAAACAATAGTTTTGTAGTGAGGTTTTTACACAGGTGAAAATATATTGACAAAAATAAAATTTAAATTCAACCATTTGATGTTTCTATTTTACTCTGGAAAATCTGGCTCATAGCAGTCTTTTTCAGAGCTGTGCCTAGTAGCTTCACTCTGTCTCTTCAAGGCTAAGTTGCTGAGGGAGGCCTTTGCGGCCAACAAGTTACCATAATCCATTCTACCCCAAAGAGAAAGAAACAGGAAGATCTTCTTCAATCTTATGGGATCCTCTCATGGTTGACATACACCCAGCATCCTGAGCAGCTGCCGAACAAGTGCTTTCTGGATAACACATGGGGTTAAAATACTGATTTTATGTTTAATTTGATATATTTTGTATGGAATTGTCTTTCCAAATGGCCCTGGGCAGCCACCACCACCCAGAACGAGATTTCTGTAGAGTGGTCTATTCTGACTGCCAGCGAGCACATGAACAGTTGGGATTCTGCTTGCTCATAAGGTGAAGATCATCATTACCACCAGACAAGACTCAAAAAAAAAAAAAAGAAAAAAAAGAAAGAAAGAAAGAAAAAAAGAAAAGAGAGAGAGAGAGAGAGAGAAGAATAAGAAAAGAAAATCTTGTTTCAGTTCTCCTTCCAGTTTAGTATCCAGTTTGTCTGCAGAGACTGTCACAATGCCCAGGACACAGTGGGCACTTGGTAAACATTAAATGAATGAGAAGATAAATTCTTACAATAAAAGGGATACACTGAAGACCACTTCAGGGTTTTCAGCACTGTAGTCTTCAAGGGCCCTTTGCTTAAAAACTGTAGCGATTCTTTTCAAGATAATTTAACTATTGTCTCCAATGGGATAAATTTGTTAAAAGGCTTACATAACCTCAGAGCAGGAAATAGACTCTTCTTAGGGACACAAATATCACAGGACTTTAGAAGCCTCATCTCTATTCTCTGCTGTTGGCTTTGTTCTCTCAGAACATCACATTCCATGTAGTGATCAAAGCCCCCATGCCACCCAAACAATGCTGCCCACTCTGTCCTTTCCTTTGTTTCTAAGAAAATGATTCAACCATCTTGATTCATGTACTTTCTCAACATGAATTATACTAATGGTTCCAAACAAAATGTATCTAATTGCTTTAGTTTCCTCTCCTGACTTCCAAGCCATCATGTTCCATTGACTTGCTAACAAACAAATAAGAAATGCCATGTTAAAAATAGTAAATTTGAATCTATCTTCATTTCTCTTCCTAGATCTTTCATCTCTTTTCACCATCTTTTAATGCCATCAAAAAGTAACTGATCTCCAAGGCTAACCCCGCCCCCCCCTTTTAAAACAATTCAGTTATGTATTAGTCAGTAGCTCTTGCTTCTATCACCCTTTTCTTTATCCTGTTCCTCATTTTTCCTCATCCCTAGCTCTCCCATTTAGGTATGCTTTACCCTCTTCCCAGATTAATGGAATAGCCTGGAATTTGAGTCTTACACTCTCATTCTTTATTCTAATCTAGACTTCATATTGCTAAAGAATACTACAGCACAATAAAACTTAACATCAAATCTGTTTCTTATTCAGAGACTCTCAATAGCTCCTAATGGTGACTTAATGCAATACAATCATCACCTTGACACTCAGCAGTCATTGCAGAATATGAATCTGCCAGTCCAGGGAGGCAGCTCTCAGGACATTCATGACCTTTGCTGGTGCACTTTTAAAATGCAAACCACTTGTCCACAATTAGAGCTTCAACCTACTTGAGATAGAAAACTGTTTTACCGCTGCTGATACCTTGCCATTTATTAAGAGTCTTCTTGTGATTTCTATAATTTTCATCATATTCCTCATTTTTATTATATGCAACGGCTTTCATCATACAGTTAGGGTGTGATTTATGATTTTTAACTTCTTTTGATGTTTAAATGGACTTTTGGAAGAAAGAGGATTTCATGTTTCTTAAGGTGTTTAGATAGTTTGACATAAGTAGGAAGACTTCAAAGTCCACACACATTTTTATGAGAAGTATATCCATGCTTTCCAGATCCAGTCCTAACATTTTGCACATGTAGAAAGACAAACAATAACCTTAGCTCTTTATGTTAAATATGAGTAAGACCCTCCCTGTGTGTGTTCCTCTCTCCCTCTCTTTTTCCCTTTCTCTGCATCTCTCCCCCTCTCCCCCAACTCTCACTTTCTTTCCTTCTGCCCCCTCTCTTCCTCTCTCCTTTCTTGTCTCAGAAAGCCCCAACTTAAAACTGTCAGGAAGAAGCCAAGCTGTGGTGGTGCACACCTGTAATACCACCACTCAAGGAGGCAGAGGCTGGCGTATTGCTGTGTGTTTGAGGCCAGCCTGGTCTACACAACAAATCCAGGACAGCCAAGGCTACGCAGAGAAACCCTATCTCAGGGGAAAAAAAATAAACTGGCAGAAAAAAAAGGCTAGCTGTGAAAGATGTCATGTCATATAGTGCTAAACTACTTGAAAAAATATTTTGGCATTAATTTCAGCATCCACTTATTAGATATTTTAAAGTTACCAAATAATGTGGGTGTGGAAATAGCAAGGTTGTTTTCTAGTGAACTGTAAGTGGAATGTAAACCTCAACAGTTCAAAAGAGATCTCTTTGTCCTGGCAGTTTGTCTTCTGTGACAACTGCTAAAAACAATCAGAAACATGGAAGGACATCACAAGATGCTACAGCTAACTTAGAAAGTAGGGAAGAGTCATGGGTTCCCGATGCAAACCACACTTCCATTTACCCAACAGTGAAGAGTTCAGCCCAAACCATTAATGGAGCGTCTTTCCCTGGGACAGGGAGGAAAGACACAGAATAAAGTCCAGCTCTATTGTTGGTGTATGTTTTTATAAAAATATTTTATTTATGTTTCTTTAATTGTTTTTCTCCCTGCTCCACCCCAGTCTCTTTCATTACCACAACACCAGGTAGGAGAAAGAAAGGCTAAGTGGGAGAGGGGGTGCAGTTCTGTCTTAGCTGCTTCCTGCTTGTTAGGGTCATTGGGTTCCCTGGAGGCAGTCTAGTCCTCGTTTTAGGAAATCTACTTCTTGTTTTACAACAGCATCTAGCAGAAGCAAGGGGGAAGCAGGCGCAGCATTGTTCTTTCTCAAAGCTCCACTCTCTGGGCTCTGGCATTTATTTCTCTCTCCAGAGTCCTCAGATTCAAAGTATCTGCAGCTGGCAAAGAGCTCCTCTCAGAGCTCACATGAGCAATATAGTCTGCTTCTATGGACCATCTGAATCAGTCCCACATCCTACACCTGGGACTGAAACAAAAACATATTTATATCCACAATACTCTATCACCCAGGAAGATGACAGTTTGCTGTGGCTCTGTAATGGCTTTATAGGAGCTTTGCATTAGTCAGTGTTTAAATCCCTCCATTCCTCCCAATACAGAAGGTACTTTGGAATCCCTTCTCTCAGTCATTCTCTCCTGGTCTTCTAGTTCATCACTGTTTGTACTTGCATTCTTGATATTCCAGCTCTCTAATTGTATTTGTAAAAAAGAAAAAGTGAAGGGTTCTTTATTTTTAAACTTCTAGGTTGTTGTGACACTATAAATTAATAAACACAGACTATTTATCCATGCTTTTTCTTTCCTTAAAAATTCAGGCAATTAATCTCTCTGACCTGTGTTGTTTATACATGGAAGAAAGTGAATTGAATGCCTGCCAGTTCTTATGCATGGAACTTCATGTGACAGCATTTGGCATGAGGCATCTTTGCTCTCCAAGCCAGCAATGACTCCACAGGGGTCCAGTCACACTCTATCCCCATGTTCCTCTGATGAACTGATTATGTTTTAAATAATGTTGTTTGGTGACACTTCAGCAAGTAAATCAAAGGGATGTGATTGGCCTATTGAACATGCACACTCAAATAAACATGAAGTAATTCAGAATGTCCATCATTTAAATGATGAAGGCTTGAAAATCAAAACATAATTTCATCTCATAGGAAAAAGACATTATACCTCCTATTGCATCAGCCTTTAACAATAGATTTTGTGACAGTCACTCACATAATGGGAAGAGAAGTCATCCAGCACTAAATCTAAGCTGCATGTTTCTCCAGGGTTCACATTTGAAGGAAAAGGCAGTGTGGCTAAGTGTGATCAGTGAGCATGGGTATGGAAAGGGAAAGAACAGTGTGGTAGAATCCATAGTTTTTAAACTGTGTTGGCAGAGCTTTACCATTGATTTTCAGTATGCTTAAAGTAAGTTCCTTATTTGAGCCATTCTACTTGCTGGTCCTTTGAATTCAGCTCTTGAACTCATTTTACTCCTTTTCATTCTCTTTTTCTTTTTTGTCTTTTGACTACAACTTCGGAACACTTATGTTAGCTATTTTTCAGATCAATAAAACTTTCAAATACAGATATTGTTTTCTTGTTTTCAACTAGAATAAAGGAGTTCTGGGGATTTGAGGAGGTCCCACAGAAAGGGGAAAAAGGACTGTTGGAGTACTGAAGCTTTTCTGATATCAGTCATGGTAGCAGCTATGCATGTGTACTCTTGCCAATGTTCAGAGCTACACACTTTGAACCGATATTTTGCCCTGTTAGATAACTGTATGATTGACCTAAAAATGTTCCCAAATGAGTAAAATAAATAAATAAAAAATAAAGTTGACAGCTAATGCTGTGCCTTTTAGTAAGCTTAACCAGAAAATGTTTTATTACATGACTGGAGACCTGACCTGAAAACAATTTGTATCTTAGAATTTGTGACTAGAAAAAAGATTGACTGAAAAATGATTGACTATCATTTTCTTCAAATGCATTTTATTTTATTTGCATTAAAAATGTTTTAAACATTAATAGAATCACATCATACCTCTTTTTCTCTCTCTAGCCCCTCCCAAGTACCTTCCCTATAACCCTTGTTCAGACCCCTGACTCTCAAGTTGATAGCCTCTTTTATAATTCTTTAAAATTGTTTAACTTTTATAATTTTATAATACATTTGTGTGTGCACAAATATATATGTAAATACACCCTGCTGAGTCTATTTTTATTGTGTGTATATGGTTTCAGGACTGACCATTGTGCACTGGACCACCAAAAAGGGGAAGAGGCTAATTCTAATCCCAGGGGTGATGAGTGACCTGCAATTCTTTGTCTAGGGGTGGGACTCTGTAAAATTTCCCCTTTTAGTGTTAACTCACCTATTGATGTTGCTGTTGTCTCAGCCTTGTTTATGCAGACATTTTTATTATAGATTGTTTCACAGAGGATTTTCCAGCATACTGGCTCTTAGACTATTTCTGCCTCTATACACGTGCACATATATCCTGCAAATACACGCACACACACACATACGTTTTATAGAAACATTGGTGGGTTAATTGCTGATTATGCTGTTTCTCTCTTCTCTAACTGGCAGTGCCTTGAAGATAGACAGGTGTCATCACTGTTGTTATTTCTTTGCTATGAGAGGTTTCCTGTTACTATCATTGAAGAAGTCATGCTTGAAGAACAGAGCTGTGGACCGTCATCACACCTGTACACAAACAGTGAATTTCTCTTCCTTCCATTTTATCTTTGGTTTTATCCTCCTACAAATACTCACAAGTAACAGCCACAAGATTCTGAAGACAGGGGCATCGTAGGAAACTGGACTCCACCTGAGAGGATGAAAAATTGCTGGTGAGAAGTCATAACACTTGTGATTTCCTGTTCACACATCAGTACTTCACAAGCATGAATCCTGTGGGAGTATGGAACTGGGGTTGCCAGAGTCATGACTGGATGGCAGCCTTCATTAACACAGTGACATTTTAAACCCAGACCCGATGGTAAATGTACGATACTTACATGTGCGATTTTCAATGAAACTGACACTGCTCTCGCCACTATCATACTGAATCCCCTGGTAACTTTTTAAAAGAAAGCCTTTAGCTCTTACTCTCTTGAGAACTTCTAAAGGTGGCCTGAGAGGAAAAGAATGTTCAGGGCTTTGAAAGAAAGCCATTAACCACACTTTGCTCTCTTCTTTTTTCCTTGTTTTAAGAGAACTACAGTCACTCGATAGTAAATCAAATAAAACCAAAAACTAAAAATAAAGCTAAAAATGAGCCTAAATAGATGTTTCTCAAAAGAAGAGACACAAATAGCCCACATACCTGTGAAAAAGTCCCGTATCACTAACAGTTAGAGAAATAAAATATTGCTTCATCCCAGTAGGAACAACGACCATTTTTTAAAAGTCTATGGCAATATGTACTAGTGAAGATGTAAAAAAAACAAAAACAAAAAAAAACACGAAAGTCCTTGAACACTACTGGTTAGAATCTAAATTAACAGAGTCACTGGGGAAAACAATAAAAGTGAAATTACAATATTATCCAGCAACCCCACCACTGGACATATATTCAGTGAAAATTAAGTCTGTGTATCAAAGAAACATCTGAATTCCCATGTTCTTGTACTGTTCATAACCAGCAAGAATTGCAAATAACTTACATGAGAACCAATAAAAAAAGTGATACCTATACAGCATGACCTACTACTCAGCCATAAAATATAAACTTGTAATTTGTGACAACATGAATGGAAACAAAGATCATTATATTAAATTCAATCAGTCAATCAAAGAAAGATATGTAGTCCCATCAGGGGAAAGTGATCAAAAAGCTGGCAACAGAGTCTATGTCAGAAACAGCCCCTGCTCCCATTACTAGTGGACCCATATGACACCTTAGCTGCTTATCGGCTACATATGTGTAGAGGACCTAGGTTCAGCCCATGTAAGGTGCTTTGGTGGTGCTTTTTGTTTTACCATCCTCAGCCACTTGCCAAAGCTAAGACAGAATGCTTTATGATGCTTACTTCTAGCAATGAATTCTTGTCAAATGGCTGAAGGACAAGGCACAGTCTTAGTTCTGCATCCATATAGAAATTTGATCATCATCTACTCCAAATTATTGCTGAAACAGGGACAGATATCTTATATGGGTCTGAGGTGACTGTTATATCCCCCTTGCTAATAATTTGGTGTGAGGATTTGCTAATATATATATATATATATATATATATAGTATATATACTACATATGTAATATATATATACCAAGACGCGCCACACACACAATCTTAATGACACTTAACCACACTTTTGAAGCAGGTAATGGTCCAAAATTTGACCTTTTCATCTTCATTTCTATCTATGAATGTGGTTTTGAAGTGTCTGGACCGTATCACACTCTTTTTCCTTGTTCAACATGTGATTTTGTGGCTAGTTAGAAAGCTATTGGAAAATGAATGGCTCAAACTGAATGCCTTTCCAGAGGTGTGAGTCATGCTTGGAGACCTTTATCAAAAGATTCCCAGACAGAAAGAACTGAGTGTTGAAACTCCGGACACTCCGGTAAAGACGGCAATAGTGGGTAGTGGTCCATACCGTGTTTTCCTTGTCAGCGACCTACCCTGTTAATTTCTAGAATTTATGGCTGGACCGACTAGAGTAATGGTTCATCCCTAGCAAGAAAACATTCCCTTCCCTTTAGTGACCTACTTTTTATGTCAGTCTGCAGTCTTCTGTTATGCTAATAGAGTTTCCTGGAGAATTGGCAATGTGCTGGCTTTTAAATTAATGGCTCTGCCTATAAAATGGGAGCAAGCAGATATATAGAAAAAGTCGTGAGTAGTTTAAAATTAAGATTAAGTTGAAACTCTCTGAAAGAAATTTAGGAAAGCAGTCACATTAACCCCAGAGCTCTGCGAACTGTATAACCCTGATTTCCAGGGGATACAGCAGCTCTCTTATCTACTCCCAAGATGCCCCCCTCATGCTGCAGGGACACAGCTGTGTAATTTGATTCCTAACACTTCCTAGACCTCTTGAGTGCCTCAGAAGACAGGCTGCAGTGACCTAGTGATCACACCAGAGGGACTAGTCTAGGCCACTTCATACAGAATGAGGTCCTACAAAATGACTGGCCTCTGTGCAATGGTATACCCTAATAATATTTGTAATAAAATAGGCCAGGAAAAATTTTCAGAAAAGAAAAGTATTTGAAGCAGTCAATACATAAGGCCACAGACACAAAGGTTTTTTGAATTAACAAACCTTGTCAACAGTCTTCAAAGTTCACCTGAGGAGTCACATAATCTTTTAACGGTTTCTTACCAATCCTACCAAATATCCAGGATAGGAGTTATGAAACTTGCTTTTGTCAAGTGGTATATAACACCTGCCATTTGGGTGTGTGGGAGGCACATTCTGCAATACCAGCCAGGGCCAATGTTGCTAGGGTTTCAAAATGGTCTTTGGCATCAGACTACCTGGTTGCCAATTCCAAGTCATCTACTTGTTTGAACAAAACACTTTGGTTGCCCTGTTCCTTCTCATCTGAGATGGAAAACATATAACAACAATACTTAGAGTACCAGTTGTTTAAAATATCAGAAATTTAGAATAGTAGCTTGCAAGTAGTGTTAGCTGTCCCTTATAAAGCACCTCATCATGGTTCCCGTGTTTAGATCATTACTTGGAGCAGGAATTGGACAGTTGAGCCCATTAGACAGCAACATCACTGAACATCTAAGTTTTTAACTATGGTAACCATTTTTCTGCCTCCTTACGAGGGCCTTGGTAACATGCCTTTTCCCAATTGGCTCATTATGATTTGCTAAAGATAAGAGTAAGTTCCTTATCTTATCTGGGCATGACTTGAGTTTCTTTGAATAAGTAACAGGATGGAAATTTCAGAATGCCAAGTGTGCCAAAAAATATTCACAGAATTATTCTGCTGTCTTTTTTATTCTCTATTCCCTGTAGCATTGCATTGTACTCAGACATCAGCATACTGGGTTTTGCCAGATGTAGATGAGGAAAAATCTTTCAAAAGTTTATGGGATATTTCTTCCCATTTTTGTATAAAAACACCCATAGATCAATTTGTCCACTGTAATAATAATTCTGATTAAACTGATTTCTGACCCTTTTTCTAATTCCCTAAGACAGAAATAAATTGGCTTCAATAATAAATATATCTCTTTTTTTGAGGCTAACATTGAAAAATAAGTTGGCAGGAATTTTGAACTAAGAGTCTCAGAGGAAGTTTGCAAGAATACTATCTGCTACAACAATGGGAGATTTATCTCTCTGAGAAAAGGTGTTTACAAATCTCGGTAAGATTTTCTTGAGAACAGAAGTTAACCATGTATTGTTTCCTTGAAGAAAAGAAAAACAACAGTCTGAATGTGGTTAGAGTTGAGGCGATCAAGTGCAATTTCACTGAACTTAGTGAGCCTCTGCCATCGTGGAGTACGAAGGGAATGGCATCGTATTCACACACCCTTCACAGCACATCGATGTGCCATGGCGCAGCAGAAGTGGCCATAGCAGAAGAATGCATATAGAGGGATGCTGCTCATCCCCAGTCTTGGCTACTCAGCAATGGGGTCCCTGTGATACATGTCAGTTAACTCAGGGGCTGACTCATCTGTGGGATTCCTGGGAAAGGACTACACACCTATGTGGAATGGTTCTCACTCTTACCCTATGAACCAAGACACCCTTCTGGGACACCCTAAGCTTGATATAAAGGGGAAATGTGGCAGCAGTTCAATGCCAGCAATGTCCTAAGGAGGTATCGTTTTTAGCTCAGACCATCCTGGTTTTAGTCCATTTACTTCTTTTTTTTATAAATTTATTTATTTTTATATCAATCACAGGTTAGGTTTATTGCATCCCATGTGTAGCCCCTTCCCTCATTCCCTCCCACCCTTCCCAACCCTCCCTCATCTCCTCCCTGCCTCCTCCAAGTCCACCAACAGGGGAGGATCTCCTCCCCTTCCATCTGACCCCAGATCATCTTGTTTCCTCAGGGCTGGCTGCAATGTCCTCCCCTGGGATCTAGCCAGGCTGTTACTCCCTGGCATGTATGGGGGAGGGTCAAAGAGTCAGCCATCAAGTTCAAGACTAAAACAGTCCCTGTTTCCCTTACTAGGTTCTTCAGTTCGATGCTGAGCTATCATGGGCCACATCTGAGCAGGGGTTCTAGGCCTTATCCATATATGGTCCTTGGTTGGAGAAACTGTCTCATATAAGACCCTACTTCTTATTTTGTATTCTATTCAGCTTACCCTTCCTTACTTCTTGGCCCTGCCAGCTTTTTAAATTTTCTGATAATCTTAATTTGGGTTCTCTTTACTGTTGCTGTTCCCTTTGACATCCTCTCCCACACTGGGAGAAAGGAAGCCTCAAAACTGCTTTCCCTGAACTTTCTTGCCAGAAGAGTTGTGGTCCGGGTTCTATCCCGAGAAAGGCTCTCCTATGATGCTTGGAAGTGGGGGAAGGGTAGCCATTCTGCCCCCAGCAACTGAGAACAGGAACATTCATCCCAGCAGATAACTGGGGCCCTTGGCAATAGTTTTGAGACATCTACCTATGACTCTAAAGAGGTGGTTCCCTGAAGTTTATGTGCATGTTAATGGAGTACCATGCAATATTTTAATATATGCACATACCATGAGATGTTTAAGTCATGCCATGTCTATTTTTTTATGTTTTTAGTATTGACTTACAGTGAAAAAGTTCAGAATCTTTGCTTCTTGATATTTGAAATATATATATATATATATATATATATATATAATCACTTTACAGTGCAATAGGATTCCTTTTTCCTATGTAACATTCCAATGTAACTGCTTACATTTTCTTATTTCTTCACTTTTCTCTAATCATCCAGTCTGTGATATCTACCATTTTACTCTTAATGTCTATGATATTATTTTTTAAAAGCTCACATATTATTGTTATCCCTGGCCTGTACAACCAAGCCTCTACCTAAGACCCTGAGATCATGTGCACTTAGGGCAGAACTACACACTATTGTTTGGGAGGTGAGGCTCTATACTAAGGTGAGAGTCTGTTGACCCTCCTCCTCTTCTTCTTCTTTGAGGGACCATTAGCAGTTAGAAGCCCAGGTTTTAACTGCAAGTACTTAAAACTGAACTCATGAAGATGGTGATAGCTTGGCTGAGAGGAGTCATGCACAACAGAAGTATGCACACCATTCATGTATGCCTCCTGCTCGGTCAAGTAAACTCTTAGGCTTCATACATCTCTGATTCACTCACCCCACTCCCTTCTAGATTCCATTAAACCTCTGTGAAGCTCCCTAGAGAAAGCTGAACTCTGATCATCTTGCAATGGGATGCTCTGCAAGGAGGAAGTCAAAGGATTGATTTTGTAAAGAAACCTTTCACATATCAGAGCTGGAACATAGTGCTTTCATTAAGAACAGACAGACTCCTTGGAGAATTGTTTCTTCTTTTATCCTAAGACTGCATCTGAAATTTGACTCAGATAATGATTTCATTAAGTCTTCTTGACCCACACAAGAAATCTTTCTCCATGTCTGACTTACTGAAGATGATCATTGGATTCTTCCCTTCAGTTCAGTGTTGGCTAATAGTTGTGAGATCTGGATGCTTTCTGGGCATTGTTGCCCAAATTGCTTTATTTTTATAGCAATTCTGAAGAAGGCTTCTTTTACAAGCTTGCTCAACCTCAATTCAAATATTAACTATCAAAAACAACGCATCACTGCTGGCCTTTCTCTTCTACAGCTCTCCCCTTTGTATTATCGAGCTTTGCTGTTCATAGATAAGTGCTACCATCCTCACTTACCCTCCTCACTAACTCTTATTTTGTAGCACCCATGAGGAGTTAAATACATCAATAATGTGCTGAACTGAGGTTTACATTCTAATTCAGAAGCGCTTTCTCTGTAATTTCCTCAACAGAGTGGTTCTTTGACGACAAATATGATCAATCTACACTATAACTTCTGAGACAATTTGTTTCTTGAAGGCCTTCCTCTGTTTCCTTGCTTTACCAGGATCATCAGAACCAACATCGTTTGTAATGCCCAAAGCATACAAGAGTGCAAGGATCCTTTCATTTCATCAAGACAATAGATACAAATCATAAGATTTCTTACATGAGTATGTTCTCAACAATCAAAGGTGCGTTCATGGATATAATCAGTAGTAATTTTGACTAGAATTTGTTTAAAGCATTAAAAAAGAGAAAAGTTCCATACAATATGCTTTTGTTCTATAACTGTATCATTGTGTTGCTTTTTATAAGTAATTTATTTATTTTTATATTAATCACAGGTTATGTACATTGTATCCCAGCAGTAGCCCCCTCCCTCATTCCTTCCCATTCTCCCCATCCCTCCCTCATCTCCTCCCTGCCCCCCTCCAAGTCCACTGATAGGGGAGAACCTCCTCCCCTTCCATCTGTTCCTAGCTTCTCATGTCTCTTCAGCACTGGCTGCAATGTCCTGTTCTGGAATCTAGCTAGGCTGCTCCTCCCTCAGGGGGGGTGGGGGGAGCGTGTGTCAAAGAGCCAGCCATTGAGTTCATGACAGAAATAGTCCCTGTTCATATGATTTCTTGCAATCTGCCAAAGGCTTGGTTGTGAGTCTTAATATCTGCTTTGATACATTGCTAGTTAGAATCTTTCAGAGACCCTCTGTGGTAGGCTCCTGTCCTGTTGCTTGTTTTCTTCTACATTCAATGTCCACCCCATTTGTCCATCTAAGCTAGGATTGATCATCCCACCCTGGGTCCTCCTTCTTGCTTAGCTTCCCTAGGTGTATAGATTTCAGCATTCACATCCTATCCTATAGGTCTATATAAGTGAGTATATACCATATGTTTCTTTCTGCTTTTGGGATACCTCACTCAGGATGATCATTTCCAGGTCCCACCATTTCCCTGCGAATTTCATGTTTTCCTTGTTTTTAATTGCTGAGTAGTATTCCATTGTGTAAAAGTACCATAATTTCTATATCCATTCCTCAACTGAGGGACATCTGGGTTGTTTCCAGGTTCTGGCTATTTCAAATGAACCTTCTATGAACATGGTTGAGCAAATGTCCTTGTTATATAGTTGAACATCTTTTGGATATATGCCTAAGAGTGGTATGGCTGGGTCTTGAGGAATCACTATTCCTAATTGTCTAAGAAAGTGCCAAATTGATTTCCAGAGTGTTTGTACAAGTTTGCATTCCCAACAGCAATGGAGGAGAGTTCCCCTTTCTCCACAACCTCTCCAGCATGTGTTTTCCCTT
>CM053767.1:5377963-5394515 GCA_028658305.1 Pachyuromys duprasi
GGTGAAATCTCAGGGTCGTTTTGATTTGCATCTCCCTGATGGCTAAGGATGTTGAACATTTATTTAAGTGTTTTTCTGCCATTCTATAATCCTCTACAGAGAATTCTCTATTTAGCTCTATACCCCATTTTTTAATTGGATTACTTGATTTCTTGCTTTTTAACTTCTTGAGTTCTTTATATATACTGGATATTAGCCCTCTGTCAGATGTAGGATTGGTAAAGATCCTTTCCCAGTCTGTAGGCTGTTGTTGTGTTTAGATGACAGTGCCTTTTGCTTTACAGAAGCTTTTCAGTTTAATGAGGTCCCATTTATTTATTGTTGGTCTTAGAGCCTGTGCTTTTGGTGTTCTGTTCAGGAAGTAGTCTCTTGTGCCAATGAGTTCTAGGGTCTTCCCCACTTTTTCTTCTAAACGGTTTAGTGTGTCTGGTTTTTTGCTGAGGTCTTTGATCCACTTGGACTTTAGTTTTGTGCAGGGTGATAAATATGGATCTATTTTCATTTTTCTGCATATAGATATCCAGTTGGACCAGCACCATTTGTTGAAGATGCTGTCTTTTTTTCATTGAATGGTTTTGGCTTCTTTGTCAAAAATCAAGTTTCCATAGGTGTGTGGGTTTATTTCTGGGCATTGTGTTGCTTTTTAACGTGAAACACACATGTGCTGGAAACAGAGCTTCTTGGCTGTTTCCAAAGCGTGTTGGCTATTAGTAATGGCTGACTGATTTGCTTATATTCAAATTTTGCGAAAAGGGTAGTTATAATTTTTATTCTATAAAACTAAATAATTCATGAATCCTAAATATTAACAACAAAATCTTATCTATGTCTGACCTTGTGCCTATTAGCAATGAAATAGTTGGACTGGAAAGTAAGGAACTATAATGTGGGCATCTCATTTGCTACTGTATAAGAAATATTGATCTCAGACTTGCTGAACTGAATATGGCCTTTCAGACCCAACCAGTCTAAATAAAACAAGATTTTAGTCCATGTTTTAGCACTGCATAAGAAAAACACAAGGACAAAATTGTTCAGAGAAAAGTCATTTACTCACACAATGGTCAGAAAATAAAACCAATTTTGCGAAGAGGCAAGCACATGTTCCTGTCTGTGCGTGTGTCCGTGCGTGTGTTCATGCGTGCGTGTGTGCGTGCGTGCGTGCGTGTGTGTGTGTAACAATGTTCTCAATATATATATATATATATATTTATTCCCTTATTTCCTCCCTCATTTAGTTAATCTGAACATGAAAGAAAAAAAAGAGCAATGTTCTCAAACAACCATATCCTGATATGACTGTAAATAACAACATTTTTAATGGAAGGGATAATGTAAGGACAATTTCACGATGAAGTTATCAAGAACTTATCAAGAGTAATTCAAATCTCACTTATTTTAAAACCAGAATTAAACATGGGAAATTTGTTCTTCTGTTGTATTGTACTTTTTTGACCTGGTTATGGGATATATCACATACTGTCACCCATAATTGAGGACTGTTAAATGCCTTAATGTCCATTCTGTAAGCATGGGCAGAGGCTACAAGAGTATGAGAATCAGAAGAATTCTCACATGACATTTGAACAGCATCTTCTGAAGTGAACATGAATAAGAACAAAACAAACTCTCTCAGCCTACATTTTCTGACCTCTGTTCAGTCAAGTCCCCTCCAGAACTCATGTAGTCAAATTCTTGTCTCGAACTCACATGTTCCAGTTATTGGTTCAGCAAATACATGGTGGGTAGAGAGAAAGGATGCTCCTCTGAGCAAAGTAAAACAGCAAATTCTCCTTATGTCACTAACATGGCGTGTAAACCCCAAGAACTAAAACCGCCCTAAAAAACTAACTAGTTTATCCATTCAGAATAATTCTATCTTTTCCATTGCAATGATTTTTTTCAATGTAGATAAAATTAGTTTTTCTAAGCACCTAGTGGAATAATTGCAATACACAGTGTGACACAAGCTCAGCCAGCTTGCCGGAAACCAGTGGGGCACCCTAAGAAAAAAGTCAGAGGATACATTAGTTATGTGAGTGTTTTCCCTTAATTACATGGTTCTACAGTATGAAGGCTGTTTTCATAGCTGACTTCTTTCGTAAAGGGTCAGCTCTTTGTTTCTAAAATTTGATTTTTTTATCTTTTATCTATTTGTTTCCTTGATAGTTCTCTTTCACATAATGGATACTTAGTATAGCCAAGATTTTTTTCCCCTCAGTTTCATTTACAGTGTGTTGGTTTCCATGAAGATTCACTCAGACAATGCACTCCCAGTGTCTTTTCCTCAACAGATGAGTTGCCTTTTTCAGTTAGATTCTGGCATGCAAAGATCTTCATATTCAGTGCCTACCAATATTTAGCAAAGGAAACTGGACAGAATACCTGTGATGCCAATTCTTATATATACACTGCTATTGTTTCTCTTTTTCTTTTTAGGTCCCCATAGAGATAGTGAATCCTGCAATAAGAAAGATGTTGAATGCTGACGGCCACAGAGGCAAGCAATTTGTTAAGGTGCCTCTAAACCTCCTCTGATTCCTGAGCCTTGTCTGCTTGAGAGAGCTCGTTCTATCTTTACAACGGCTGTGGGTCTGTGAAACCTCACTTCATTTGAGTGTTTTTGTTTCAAAGTCGAATGATCTCTGGATAATAAAAGGTCACCCTTTAGAAAATGTTTTGTTAATTTTGAGAATTCCATATGAAGTTACATTTAAATATGACTATATCTGTCTCCCATTCCCCTCCATATTGACTCAAGCATGACTCCTCCCAACCTAGTGCCTTTTTCTTAGATTGTCTTCCTTCCTTCCTTCCTTCCTTCCTTCCTTCCTTCCTTCCTTCCTTCCTTCCTTCCTTCCTTCCTTCCTTCGTTTCTTTCTTTCCATGACACATGGACTCCAATTAATGGTGCCCACATGTAAATGGGAGTGGAGCAACCTCCTGGAGCCATCAATTGCCTGTAGCCCTTTATATAATAAGGGTAATGCCCTATGAAATGGCCCTCCTCTGCATTGGCAAGAGGACTGGTTTTGTCATTGCCTGACCTTGTTTAGGCAATCAAATTGTTGAGATTTAATAGGTGTGATTTCCCAGTCATATATAGAAGATACTATCTGGTAGCCAACATCCCAGAAATGATGGAAACATAGTACACATGGGAGAAATTCTCAAAAACATATTTTTTTAATTTGAGCTCTAGAATGGAACAGAAATTTCTTAAAAGAGGTGCAAACAATCAGGAAACACTCACTAGGCATTAGGGAAATAAAATCAACCCTAGGATTCTAGTTCATTTGAGTCTGAATGTTCACCATTAGGAACAAAAATGACAACAAAGGCTGCCAAGGAAGTAAGGAAAAGGGAAAAGCTCGTACACTGCTGTAAGAGCATATGCTACTGGGAGTGTAAATTAGGCCACTGTGGACATTAGTCTGGAAAAAGATATATCCAAGAAGGGTAGAATGGAGGAAATAATCAAACTCAGGGCTGAAATCAATAACCTAGAAACCAAGCAAAAAATACAAAGAAGCAATGAAACCAAGAGGTTGGTCTTTGAGAAAATCAGCAAGATAAACAAATCCCCAGTCAAACTAACAAAAAAGGCAGAGAGACAGTATCCAAATTAACAAAATCAGAAATGAAAAGGGGAACATAACAATAGACACTGAGGAAATCCACACAATTAGTAGCTCTTACATCAAAAGCCTGCATTCTACAAAATCAGAAAATGTAAAAGTAATGGATGATTTTCTCAATAAATTTCATTTACCAAAGATAAATAAAGACCAGGCAAGCTATTTAAACAGTCATATAAACCCCACGTAAATAGAAGTCATCAAAAGTCTCCCAAACCACAACAATAAAAAAGCCCAGAGCCAGGTGGTTTTAGCACAGAATTCTACCAAACTTTCAAAGAAGAGCTAATACTCCTCAAACTATTCCACAAAATAGAAACAGAAGTAGCATTGCCAACTAATTCTACAAAGCTACAATTACCCTGATACTGAAACCAAAGAATGAACAAAGAAAGAGAATTTCAGACCAATCTTCCTCATGAATATTGACGAAAAAATACTCCATAAAATACTCATCAATCCCCATAAAAATACAAACACAATTTTTCACAGACCTTGAAAGAACAATTCTAAACTTCATATGGAAAAATTAAAAACACAGAATAGTGAAAACAATCCTATACAATAAAATGACATCTGGAGATATCTTTATACCTGACCTCAAGCTGGACTACAGAGCAACAGTAATAAAACTGTATTGTACTGACATAGAAATAGGCTGGTGGATCAATGGAACTAAATAAAAGACGCAGAAATAAGCAAATATACCTATATACACATGATTTTTCACAAAGGAGCCAAAACTATACAAAGGAAAAAAGACGGCATCTTTAACAAATGGTGCTGGTCTAACTGGATGGCTACATGTAGAACAATGCAAATAGATCCATACTTATCACCACGCACAAAACTAAAGTCCAAGTGGATCAAAGACCTCAACATAATACCAGACACACTAAATCTGACAGAACAAAATGTGGGGAAGAGCCTTGAATTCATTGGCACAGAAGACAACTTCCAGAACAGAACACCAACAGCTCATGCTCTAAGATCTGCAAATAATAAATGGGACCTCATGAAACTGAACAGCTTCTGTAAAGCAAAGGACATTATCAAAAGAATGAAATGGTGATCTACAGATTAGGAAAAGATCTTACCAATCCTACATCTGACAAAGGGCTAATATCCAGACTATATAAAGAGCTCAAGAAATTAAACATCAACAAACCAAATAATCCAAAATACAGAGCTAAACAAAGAATTCTCAACAGAGGAATCTCAAATAGTGATGAAGCACCTAAAGAAATATTCAATACCCTTAGTCATCAGGGAAATGCAATCATAATGACTCAAATTCTATCTTATACCTGTCAAAATGGCTAAGATCAAAAACTCAAGTGACAATACATGCTCACAGGATGTGGAGAAAGGAAAAAACTCCTCTATTGCTGGTGGGAATACAAACTTGTACAAACACTTTGAAAATCAATCTGGAGGTTTCTCAGAAAACTAGGAATAGCCATTCCTCAAGACCCAGCTATATCACTCCTGGGCATACACCTGAAAGATGCTCCACCTTAAAACAAGGACATTTGTTCAACTGTGTTCTGAGAATTAGGGGAGAGAGAATTGGGAGGGAGGGTGGACTGGAAGGAGAGAAGGAAGGGGCTTATGATGGAGATGTAAATTGAATTAATTAACAAAAACCATGAATTAAAAAATATTCAAAAATAGGACCCAAGAACACATCAAATGTGTCATCCACAATGATCAAGTAGGCTTCATCCCTGGGATACAGGAAAAGTTCAATATATGAAAATCTATCAATGTAATCCACCATATAAACAAACTGAAAGAAAAAAATCACATGATCATCTCATTGGACACAGAAAAAGCCAATATCACTTTATGATAAAAGCCTTGAAGAGATCAGGGATACAAGACCTATTACTCAAACATAATATAAGCAATATACAGCAAGCTGATAGCCAACATCAAATTAAATAGAGAGAAACTCAAAGCAATTCCACTAAATTCAGGGACAAGACAAGGCCGCTCTCTTCAATATCTCTTAAATATGGTACTTGAAGTTCTAGCTAGAGCAATAAGGCAACTAAAGAAAATCAAGGGGATACAAATTGGAAAGAAAGAGGTATACACAAAACCAATACATAAGTTATTCCCAAAATCCTAACAGATAAACACCTTCAGCAAAATTAACTCAAAAAAAAAAAATCAGTAGCCCTCCTGTATACAAATGACAAATGAGCTGAGAAAGAAATTAGGGAAACACACAATAAATAATATAAAGAATTTTGGTGTAACTCTAACTAAGCAAATGAAAAGAACTTCAGATCTCTGAAGAAAGAATATGAAGAAGATATCAGAAGATGGAAAGACCTCTCATGCACACGGACCTGTAGAATTAACATAGTAAAAAGGGCCATCTTACTAAAGCAATCTATAGACTCAATGCAATTCCCATCACAGTACCAATACAGTTCTTCACAGACCTTAAAAGAACAAGTCTCAACTATACAAAACAAACAAACAAACAAACAAAAAACAGAAACAGAACCACCAGAATAACTAAAACAATCCTACACAATAGAAGAGCTTCTGGAGATTCTCCATCCCTGACCTCAAGCTGCACCACCAGAGCAGCAGTGATAAAAACCGCATGGCACTGGCATAGAAACAGGCTGATTGATCAATGGAATCAAACTTAAGACCCCAAAATAAACCCACACATCTATGGGCACTTGATATTTTGACAAAGAAGTGAAACCAAACAATGGGAAAATGACAGCACCTTTAACAAATGGTGCTGTTCCAACTGGACATCTACATGCAGAAAAATGCAAGTAGATCCATATTTATCATGCTACACAAAGTCCAAGTGTATCAAGAATCCTAACATAAAACCAGAGACAGTAAATATATTAGAAGAAAAAATAAGGAAGAGCCTTGAAAACTCATTGGCACAGAAGACAAATTCCTGAACAGCTCAGCTTGTAAGATCAACAAGTAATAAATGGGACTTCTTGAAACTGAAAAACTTCTATAAGACAAAGGGCACTGTTAACAGAACAGGACCAGAAAAATATCTTCACAAACCTTACATCTGATAAAAGGCTAATATCCAGAATATACAGACTTCAAGAACTTAAACACCAACAAGTCAAATAATCCAATTAAAAAATGTGATACAAAGCTAAACACAAAATTCTCAACAGAGGAATATTGCAAGGTTGAGACAATGTCCTTAGTCATCAGAGAAATCCAAATCAAAATGACTTTGAGATTCCCTCTTATACCTGTCAGAATGGCCAGGATCAAAAAAAAACAAAAAACAAAAAACCAATGCTGGAGAGGATGTGGAGATGGGGGAACCCTTCTCTGTTGCTAGTGGTAGTACATGATTGTACTTTGAAAATCAATCTGCCAGTTTCTCAGAATATTGGGAATAGCTCTACCTCAAGACCCAGCTATACCACTCCTAGGCATATACCCAACAGATGCTCTATCATACAAGGACATTTGTTCAACTATGTTCATAGTAGCTATATTTGTAATATCCAAAAACTGTAAACAATCTATATATCCTTCAAGCAAAATTAACAAATTTTGGTAAAAGAAATAGATAAATGGATAAAGCAACTGTGGTACATTTATACAGTAGAATACTGCTCAGATATTAAAAATGAGGACATCATGATATTTTTAGGCAAATAGATGGAACTAGAAAAGATCATTGTGAGTGAGGTAACCCAGACCCAGAAAGACACACATGATATACATTCACTAATAAGCAGATATTAGCCATGTAATACAGGATAACCATACTACAATTCACAAACCCAAAGAAGATAAATAACAAGAAAGGCCCAAAGTAGGATACATCAGTCTCACTGAGAAGAGGAAATAGAATAGACAGAGAAAGTGCTATAAGAGGGAAGAGGGTAGAAGAGGGGATGCTGAGGGACATGGGGTGTAGATCTGCTATTGGGAGAACAGGGGAAACAGGAGGGCAGAGGGCTTGCAGAGAGAAGGAAACCATGTCCTGGGGCATTCCTGAGACAGATTGCAGACCTACAACAATAGGTAGACAGTAGGCTCCTGGGAGCTTATGGGGGTGACTCTAGCAGAGACCCTTACTTGCAAGGCACATGAAGACTGAAGAGACCACTCTCAAATCAGATAAGACTTGTGGTAGAAGGAGGGAACACAAACACACCCACAAAAAGTTTGACTCAAATGTTACCCTGACTACCGGATGTACAGGGATAAAGATAGAGCAGAGTTTGAGGGACTGTCAAACAAATGCCTGGCCACACCATGAAAGAGTGTCAACCACTGACACTATTAATGACATTCTGCTATGCCTACAGACAGGAGCTTAGCATATCTCTCCTCTGAGAGGCATCACCCAGCAACAAATTGAAAGAGATGCTGAGACTCACAGTCAAACATTGGGCAGAGCACAGTAGGCCTTGTGGAAAGGTGGGGGAAAAGATAGAAGGTCCAGGGGAAACAGGAGCTCTACCAGAAGACCTACTGAGCCAAGTAGCCTGAGCCCAGTGGAGCTGGAAGAGACTGAGACACCAATCAAGGACCACATATGAACTAGACCTAGCCTCCCTAGAGATATATATCCAATAGACAGCTTGGTATTCGTGTGGGTTCCCTAGTGAGGGGGATGGGTGGGGACTGGCTCTGACAAGGACTCTTTTACATGCTTTCGATCACTTCCACCTGGTAGGGCTGCCTTGCCAGGCCTCTATGGTAGAGAATGCACTCAGTCCTGATATGTCTTGATATGTGCTGGATTGGGTAGGTGGGGGTCTCCCCTTTTTTGAGGTGGAAGGGGAATTCGAGCAAGATGGAAGGAGGGTGGGGCTGGGAGGAGAAGAGGGAGTGGGTTATAATTGGGATGTAAAGTTAATGGATAAATTAATAAATAAAATAGAAACACATAATCCAAAATGGAGGGAAGATAATAAACTTGTTTATTACATATATATACAATATGCAAACACATATGGGTATAGTGTACACATTATGTCACTTCAAACACACAAAATCATTCAATCTTAAAATTAATTCTACATTTCTTATTTGAAAGCAATTCCTATATAATACATTCAGTCTGCCTAAAGAATCAACATGAATTGTAAATGCTTTTATCCTTCAAATGAGATGTATGACAAAATATCTTGTTGGAGTTGAGGAAAGAACACAGAGGAAAAGGTTATTTCGAGCTGCAAAGTAAATACATGTGACTTTTCATCAAGAACAGCGTCAATCAAACTCATCTATGGAATGAGGGCTAGAACTTTCCACTAAAGCAGGAATTTTCTGCCTTTCCCACAGCTACACCCCTGGAAAGACTAAATCACATCAAAGTTATTATTCTGTCACAAAAATGGTATTTGTTAAACTCCAGGTATGAAACCCATTCAGACCACTGTTTTCTGAATATGCTGAGATATTTCAGGACAGCCTGTGTAATATTTCTAGTGTTCAGTTTGGAGAACTGAAGGTAGAGACTTTCAAAGAGGAATAAGAAGAAAAAAAGAAAAAGAAAACCAGAACTGTCATCTGACCCAAAACTTCAAGAATGGAGATGGTGGCGTTTTATTTCTTTATTTTTAATTTATTTATTCAGTTTACATTTCAATTGTAGCCCCTCCCTCCTCTTCTCCCTGTCTCCCCTTCCTCTTTCCCATAGCCTCCTTCCCTATTCCTCAGATAAGGGGAACCCCACCAACACACCCACCCCAGCTCATTCAGTTGAATCAGAACTGATAATGTCCTCTTCTCCTGTGGCCTGGGGACGAGGGAATCACCAACCCACCCACAAAAAACTTCAACCCACAATTTACCCAGCCTACAAGATGTGCAAGGATAAAGATAGAGCAGAGATTGAGGAAATGTCCAACCAATTTCTGGGTCTGGAGAGATGGCTCAGAGGTTAAGATCATTGCTTGCCTTCCCAGAGGTCCTGGGTTCAATTCCCAGCAACCACATGGTGGCTCACAACCATCACTGTATACATAATAAAACAAATAAATCTTAAGATAAAAAGAAAACTACAGTTAATTTTAGTTCAAATAAATGAACTAAGCATTTCAGGTTTTAATGCTAGAGGGGTTCACCCTCTATTATCTCAACACATTTTACCAAGACTTGTATATTATGGGAAGGAACAATTCATATTTGTTAGGTAAAAGCAACATTTCACAAGAGCAATCTAAAGGGAAAATATGTTAAATAAGAAAAAAAATCACCCAACCTTCATAAAAGCATTGGAAGTATGAGAATTTCTAAACCACTAATTTCCCCCTCCACTGTCTGTTCCATGAAGGGTTGCTATCTGCACAACGTCACGTTGTTTCTCTAAGGCACTGTACAATCTGCAATGAATTGAGGTCCAGAGCTTTTGCTCTGGCCCTGCAGGTGGTGGCTAACAGCTGTGTGGGTTTGAGCAAGTCACATAATGATGCTTGAGGTCAATCCAAACAAGGGATTTGAGGCTGACAGTATATAGAGTACTTACACTCCCAATTATCATGTTTACTATCCAAATTAGGATGTTTTAATAGGATGATGTATAAGTAGGACATTTAAAAATAGAGACATTTAAAGATATGTAAAGAGGTCCCACTGAAACTAGCCATGAAGGAAAGGATGACAGAAACCTACTGAAGGCCAATGAAAAGGTTCAGCGAGACACCATCAAGCCACAAAACCTATACTAAATCGACATGGTATGGGAGAACCAACTCCCACTAGTTGTCTTCTGAGCGTTTCATACAGCACACACTCACACACACACTCACGTACACACTCACAAACAAACAATAAATAAAAACTACTTAAAATACTTTTTGAAACGATACCTTTCATTAATTTCATGCCACAGTTAAATCTTGTTGAGTATACTTGGATCTTTTTTATAAAAAATAAGTATAAACTTTGTATAAAAATACGATAATTCACAAAGATAAAAATATGAGCAAATGAGCACATCTACACTTTTAATTTCATGGAAGGAGAATCACCATAATGAGAAAAAAATGGAACTTTTCTGATAGAGCATTAAATGTTCCCCTTCTGTGTAGAATTAAATAACCAAAGAATAAAATTATTTATTTATGTAAATAATTTACTGAAAATAGTCCTTCAAGTTACTTGTTATATTATTGGACTTTGAATTATAATTGTAAAATTATTTTAATAAACCTATTTTGAAAAAATCTACTTATAGCTTCATGCTGTAGAAGCTGGAATACTATGTACCTTACATGATGCAGTTTAGAACTTTTAGCCAACGTAAATACATATAGAAGCTTTTGAAAAATAGTGGTTAGCAAGTATAAATACTGTTGTTTCCATGGCTTTTGATTGAAGATGGACCATAGCAGAAGAATCATTGTCTTGAAGGAACAGCACAGCTGCGTCTACTTCCTAACCTCATGCATTTTATGCATAGTAAAGCATAAACTCTGGATTTCCATAAATTTGGATCTTGAACACTTTATGGCAAACATAAATGCACTGGAAGATTATGGTAAAATTTTCATGAGACAATATTTTCTGACTCAGTCTCTTCCAATTCACTACTAAAATTCCAATAAAGCCATTAAAAACAAAGTTTATATTAATATTAACAACAGATTAAACATTTAGTCTAGTGGCCACTAGAGAGGCAATTTCTCTCACAACAGCTTCAGACCTGAGGTGCCCACTGTAGTGAGACTTCATCAGTCTCAGATGAGAGAAATAGAAAGTCAGTTACCCCTTTCTAATACCTTGCTATAACAATCCAAGCACAGTCCTCCATCTCTAATTATGATTTTCCTCACTCCCTGCCTTCCTGGTGACACCTTTTCTCTTGAAGCCAGGTATAAATCACAACTTCCAAAGAACAAAGAAAATGAAGAAAAGTTGTAATCTATGGATGGTATCCTCCATTCTAAGAGTTAAAGATCCAACAAATAAGTTAGATTAGAAAAGAATGTATTTTAAATCCTCCACAGAATTCCTAGTGGTCAGGTCAAATATTTGCTGTTATCACTGAGCACAGTTTAGGAGACAGAGATGCTCCACATCTATCAGAGAAGACTTCTTCAAGTGCTCTCCTCTCAGGAGACAGATCTGTGCTACCATCTTCTACAGCCCTTGAAAGAATTGCCGCAACAGTGTAATAATGTACCATGGACAGAGAACTGATCCGGATATACTTAGAAGTTGTATCCACTTATTTTAATCACTCCTTGTTTGGAGTGAGAATGGGTGTGCACTAAGTAGGAGTATTGATTAATTAGCAATTAAATAGACAGCTAGGCAGAGATCAATAGAAGAAAGTTAATATACACATTACCGTTGATAATTGGAGCAAAAGGGCTGATGAGATGGCTCAGCAGTTAGGAGTTATACCCTTCTTCTAAAAGAAAATCAGTTTTTCCATATCTTTCAGTGTATCAGTGTGTGATGGTTTGTTTTAACTGTCAACACAACTTAGAATTTCCTAGGAGAGAGGCCTCTGGGAACATCTTTGGGAGATTGTTTTGATTGCATTCATGGATGAGGAAAGACCACCCACTCTGGCTGGCACCATTCCTAGGGCAATGGATCCTGAACTGTGTATGAATGGAGAATGAGGACCAATCGCCATACCTATATGCATTGTTCTCTCTTAGCTGTGGACCTAACAGGGCTAGGGAGATGACTCAAGGGATCATCTTGCTTAGTAAACATGAAAATATGAGCTTAGACCCCCCAAATACACATAAAGCTAGGCAGAGTAATTTGTATATATAATCCCAGCAGTCCCACAGAAATATGGTAAGATGGGACTTGAAGACAGGAGAGTACCTAGAAACACATGTAATGGCTAGCCTACCATAGGCAGGAAAGAACAAGAGACCTTGTCTCAAACAAGAAAGAAGGTGAGGAATAACAGAGACCATGCTTAGATGGACACACACATACTAAATGCAAAATAATTTAAGGCCATTAATTATGACAGCAATCATATTAATAAATACTCAACTTTATTTGAAATTTAAAAATACTGACAAGAAATATCATTATTCAAGTATGAAATTGGCAAAGGTTTAAAAAAATCATTGTTCAGAATATGTAAATAAGCTTTCTCAAGGAAGTGAATATTGGTGAAATCACTTGGAAAAGTAATTTTGTAAAATACATTGAGATAATTAAAATTAGTAGTATTTGAACAAATAACCTTACTTAAGACTTGACTCTTAAATGGCACTAAGAGAAATTTACAAAAACTTATTTTTCTAAGTTTATGGAACATTAGATATAATGATAAATTTTCAACTAATATTTAGCTATAAGCAAATAATTACCTGTTAGGTAGCCAGGTGTTGTATCTAAAGATAACTGAAAACTATATTTTTGTAGAACAATAGTTCTTTGAATGTAAAACAGTATAATAAAATGTCATACAAAATTTATAAAGATAAAAATAAAAACAACACATATAATGTATTTTCTATATCATGAACCTTACTTATATTTCAATAATAGAAGGTATAAGGAGACGCCATTGGTGTCAGTAAGATGTCAGAGTGATAATTTTTTCCATGTTTATGCATGAGCAGAAACATCCATTATAACGATTATAACAACTACCTATGCAGGGCAGTACTTCTCAAGAGCACAAAATGCCAGGTAAGGGCTAGAGATAAGGTTCAGTAGGAGCCTGCAGGAAGCAAAGAAAAGGCCTGGATTCCATTCCCAGCATTGTAAAGAATAATAATGGTGATAAGAAACAGCAGGTGAGAGAATACAGCACCTAAACGTAGCCCAGAAAGAAGCAAGAGTGCACTGAAGAGCAAGAACAGACCAGCCCAGGAGACACAGCAGAGAGGGGCACCTTCTACGTGGAACAGTTGGTTCTCAAGTTTCCTAATGCTGTGACCCTTTACTGCAATTCCGTATGTTGTGCTCAACCCCAGCTACAAAATTATTTTATTGCTAAAACTATTTCGTGACTAATTTTTCTATTGCTTTGAATACTAATGTAAATATCTGATATGGCAGATATCTGATATGC
Source organism: Pachyuromys duprasi (assembly GCA_028658305.1). Taxonomy (NCBI): domain Eukaryota; kingdom Metazoa; phylum Chordata; class Mammalia; order Rodentia; family Muridae; genus Pachyuromys; species Pachyuromys duprasi. The sequence goes on from CM053767.1 coordinate 5,391,632, forward strand.
AATCCGAAGGCATCACAACTCATAGGTTGAAAACCACTGACTTGGGGGAAGCTGAGAGCAGTGATCACCCATGGACTTTGCCTCACACACCAAGCGTTATCTAGTTTGGCAGGCCCATGGTCTCATAGTCCACATTTCTACCTGCAGAATGAAATTCCAGTCTGCTTCAGCACCAAACCATCTCTAGAAGGCATGTCATTAGTCTGGCTCCTATGAGCCCAGACTCTAGGGGAGCCTCTATGATTTAGTCTTTAGAGTCCGTCATTCTAAACTCCATAAAGGCCCAAGGTTCCAGACAAACCTGAAAGCCTCATTAACCCATATAAAAGCAAACACATCCAATCCAGGTCAGCATTGCTGACATCAGACACCAGGCTGGCAACTATGAACCTAGACCAGCCAAGTTAACCCACTAGGCTCCAGCAGGGCAGTGTCCAGTCATTTCCCAATAGACTGTAGTACCAGGCCTAACCAAGCCAGCAATAACTCTGAACATGACCTTCCCCCAACTCAGTTTCCAGTGTCCCCAGGATCCAGGTCACCAGAACCTAGAGATACATGGAGATGCATTTCATCACTCACATATTTATATTATGATGGCTCCATGACCTGATATTTTAGGCATTTATACATTCATTTTTGGTTTTCATGTCTCTTCTAGTACTATGCAAACCTGGAACTCGATGTCAATACATGTTCACATGGGCTTTAAAGGACTCAAGGTGTGTCCAGTCCAACTTGAAGAGAGCCAAACTCCATAGCCGACAGGATGAATCCTAAAACGTTGGTCCCAGTGTACCAAAGCTCCATAGCATAACTCAGCTTCCAAGGAGCCAAGACCCAGAGCAGCCCCAGCACGAGAAGCCCAGATCCACCTCTGTGAAAATATTTTAAGACAAGCTCACTGGACTCCAGATCCAGACCTAACCCAACAGACACAGGAAGCAGTCCATTCACTTGCTGTCTCAGGGGCAGCATAGTTGCCCACGTGTCCAGAAGCCAGCCTTTGACTACCAGATGATATGGCCTCCCAGAATCTATGCACCAGCTCGATACTGAAGGCATGTCCCAGAAAAGAAAAACTAAGTCAAGTGTATGCTAAGACAGGTAAATTACTATTCCTAAAATGCACAGAAAACAGACAACTCATGAGAACTAGGATAAGATTAAGAAAATGTGGCATTCCTAGTAACAAAGTAAAGGTCCAGAAACGAGTTCTTATAACTTGCTTGGCAATTCAAATAATCCTTGTAAGGAAGTCCAGCAAGTTTTTCAAAAATGCAAAGAAACAATTTAACAAAATCCGGAAGATAATAAATGTAAAAATGTCTTACTTTTAATACTTTTCAGCAACACATACAAATACCCAAAGGGTTTGAGAAAAAAAGCAATCCACATCATTTTGCATTCGCAGAGAAGCAACTCAAATCGCAATGGAGGTTGCTTCATCCTATGGGGAAAGAAAGCCCTGTAAGTGTGAGGTTGTGGAGAAAAGGACATACTCTCACCTGAGTGAGAAGGCCACTTAGTTGAGCCACTGTGGAAAGAGAATAGAGGTTCCACAAAAACAATCACAGACAAAGTTGTCAGGTGATCCACCAATCACACTACTGAGTGTACAGCCAAGGAAATAAACCAGTATGTTAAATACATATCTGCCTTTTGGGTTCACTGAATTATAATATATAATTATGAATATATGTAATATTCATAAAAGGAGATTAATAATAATCGCATGTTATGTACTTTGTATCCCAGCCATACTCCCCCCCCCTCATTCCCTCCCACTCCCCCCATCCCTCCCTGATCTCCTACCTGCTCCTTTCCAAGCCACTGATAGGGGAGGACCTCCTCCTCTTCCATCTGACCCTAGCTTCTCATGTCTCTTCAGGGCTGGCTAAAAAGTCCTGCTCTGTGGCCTAGCAAGGATGCTCCTCCCTTGGTGGAGGGGAGGGTCAAGGACCCAGCCATTAAGTTCATGACAGAAATGGTCCCTGTTCCCCTTACTAGGGTACCCACTTAGAAACTGAACTACCATGGGCTATATCAACCAGGGGTTCTAGGTTATATCCATACATGGTCCTTGGTTGGAGAAACAGTCTCATATAAGACCCCTGTGCCAAGATATATTTGGTCTTGTGGAGCTCCTGTCCTCTCCAGGTCTTACTAACTCCGCTTTTTTCATATGATTCCCTGCATTCTGCCGAAGGTTTGGTTGTGAGTCTTAATATCTGCTTTGATACATTGCTAGTTAGAGTCTTTCAGAGGCCCTCTGTGGTAGGCTCCTGTCTTGTTGCTTGTTTTATTCTACATTCAATGTCCATCCCATTTGCCTATATAAGTGAGGATTGATGACCTTACCCCAGATCCTCTTTCTTGTTTATCTTCTTTAGGTATATAGATTTCAGTATGTCCATCCTATCTTATAGGTCTATATAAGTGATTTTATACTATGTGTTTCTTTCTGCTTTTGGGATACCTCACTCAGGATGATCATTTCCAGATCCCACCATTTGCCTGCAAATTTCATGATTTCCTCGTTTTAATTGCTGAGTAGTATTCCATTGTGTAAAAGTACCAGAATTTCTGTATCCATTCTTCGACTGAGGGACAACTGGGTTGTTTCCAGGTTCTGGCTATTACGAGTGAACCTGCTACAAACATTGTTGAGCAAACAATGTCCTTGTTGTGTACTTGAGAATCTTTTGGGTATAGGCCTAAGAGTGGTATAGCTGGGTCTTGAGGAATCATTATTCCTAATTGTCTAAGAAAGCGCCAAATTGATTTCCAGAGTGGTTGTACAAGTGTGCATTCCCACCAGCAATGGAGGAGAGTTCCCCTTTCTCCACAATCTCTCTAGCATGCATTGTCACTTGAGTTTTTG
>CM053767.1:5395015-5410750 GCA_028658305.1 Pachyuromys duprasi
TTTAAGTTGGGAAAATTTTTTTCTATGATTTTCCTAAAAATATTTTCCAGTCCTTGGAGCCTGGAGTCTTCTTTTTCATCTATTCCTATTATTCTTATGTTTCGTCTTTTCATGGTGTCCTTGATTTCTTAGATGTTTTCTGTTTGGGAGTCTTCTGATTTTACTTTTTCTTTGAGTGAGGAATCCATTTCAGCAAGTGTATCTTCAGCTCCGAGATTCTCTCTTCCATCTCTTGTATTCTTTTGGTGATTCTTACCTTTGTGGTTCCTGATCTTTTCTCTAAATTCTCCAGTTCCAGGTTTTTCTCTGTTTGTGTCTTCTTTATAGATTCTAATTCTATTTTCATGCTTTGTATCATTTCCTTCATCTGATTGAATGTGGCTCCTATTTTTTTGTTTGTTTGTTTGTTTCCTCTCTATATGTCTTCAATTGTTCCTCTATGTGGGCAGTTATATTCTTCTGTATTTCTTTGAGAGCTTTATTCATTTCCTCTTAACTGCATAAGCATAGCTTTAACATCATTTGATTTTAACCCATTGATTTTGGGTGTTGCTGCTGGCACCATGGTGTTCTGATTTTTGTTAGATGAGTTCTTAAGTCGGCCTTTGGCCATTGGTTTATATATAATCAAGGAGCTGTTTGTTCCTGGATGCTGCACTTCGGACTGGAACTGTTAATCTCTGGTGTCTGGAGTATTCTTCAGCAAGATCGGGAGTTCCAGTGGTTTGAGCGTGTGTGTTGTTGCTTCAGTTGTACCTGTGGAAGGAAAAGCTGCTGGCGCAGATTTGTTGTTGCAGGGGAGTGAGGGGGAGTAAGTGTGTCTGTGTGTGTATGTGTGTGTGCTGAAGGAGAGTGCTAAAGAGTGTATATGCTTGGGCTATGGGGTCCAGATTCCAGTCCAGTATGAGGCTGGCGGTGCCGATAGAGGCTGCGAGTTCAGATTAAGGCTGGCAGATGTGTGCCCGCTGGTCACTCGGACCTTTTCCAGGGATTAACTGGTTGTCCCAAGGACCTTCCCACTTGATTTTCTAATGGTAGGAGTTCCTCTCACCTGGCAATCACAAACGCTGGTGTTTTAGGTCCAAGAGTTCAGTCTCCTGGTTGCTGTGCCAGCACTGCTGTCCTACTCCTCAGACATAGTGTCCTCCTGGGGCAGCCATCTTGTATCATTTTTAATTATTTTTGATATTATACATTAATTACAACATTTGACCATTCCCTTTCCTCCTTCCAAGCTCTCCCATACACCTCTCCCACTACCGTCTTTTTCTCCTACCTGATGTTGGAGTGTTGGAAGGGATTGGGGTGGAGTAGGGAAAAAGAGATATAAGAAATGTAAATAAAATAATTTTTTAAAAGTACACCAACAAAAAAAGTTCTTTTAGCTGCTTCCTGCTGGTTAGGGTCATTGGGTTTCGTTGGAACCAGTCTAATCTTCATTTCAGGAGATCTCCAAATTCTTGTCTCACTATATCAACAGCAACTAGGAGCCACAGTGGGGAAGCAGCAGCAGCCTTGTTCTTTCTCTGAGCTCCACACTCTCTGGGCTCTGGCATGTATTTTCTCTCCAGAGTCATCAGATCTGAACTATCTACAGCTGGCAAAGAGCTCCACTAAAAGCCCATGTGAGGCAAATAGTTTGCTGCTGCGGACTATCTGAGACAGTCCCACTTCCCAGACCTGGGGTTAAAACAAAAACATGTTTATATCTACAACATTCTTTTTTCACTAATTGTATATGTATATGTATATATACATGCATACGTGTATATATACACATATATGCATACACATATGTGCACATGATTATGCATATATAATGTATAATATATATGTATTATTCCAAAATCCAAACTGTTCAGTACATATAATGCTACCACTATGTATGTTTTCAAAGGTGACCATTTGGCACTGGACAACCAACTGGTATTTTATTTCCCAGGGAAGGCCATATCTTCTGTTCCCAGCTCTCTTCAGATCTTTGTGAAGGGTTCAGTCATTGTGGGCTTTTTTTCCCTCAAGTTTAACATATTCAGTGCTGTCATCTTTATTCCGTTGACATTTGTGTAATCATATTGGTGCTGCTTTATGAGTGTAGCTTGTGATTTTACTAGGCTCAGGCTCACAGCAAACTCCCTGATGCTCTCACAGTCTTCCTGCCTCCTCTTCTGCAGTGTCCCCTGAGCCTTAGATGCAGGAGTGTTTTCTAGATGCATACATTAAAGGTGAATTCTACAACTCTGCATTTTGACTCATCTGATTTTCTCTACTGGTCTCTGTCTTTTGCAAGATAAATTTCCTTGATAAGAGTTGAAGACTACACTTAATCTGTGGATATAAGGACACATGTTTATATATTGTTGTTAGGGATTATGCTGGTTTAGTAAATTAGAGATTGTAGAGTCTCCCCTATAAACATGACTTCACTAGCATTGGGTAGTTATCTATATTTCCAATACAATGTATGGCTTCCTTCTGGTTAAGTAATTCTTAAGTCTAATTAGAAAGCTCTTGGTTACCACCCATAGGTTTATGATGCTGTCTGGTCACTGATGTGGTTCATAGGCATCATAGCTGGCTAGGACATTGGCTGCCTCCCTAATTTATATTTTGAATGTTACCTTCTGGCATCATGAAAAGCTAGTTCTCAGGGAGGGTTTGTCCGGGCCAGCTCCAACACAGGGATCTCTGAGTCCTGTTTCTGAGTTACCATAGGCACTTACTTTCCAATTCTTGGGGGCTACCAAGAACAGCATCAGTATGCTATATGTTTGGGAGCCTATTGAACAGCCCTGGACAACAACTCCAGAGAGGGATTTTTATGCCTGATATTGGTGATTTTTGTTAGGGGGGTCTTTGAATCTTGGAAGGAACAGCAGCAGCCCAGATAAAAAAATAATTAATACAAGATATGTATATTAATGCCAAGAGTTACATGTATTAGAAGGTTTGTTTAGATAAACAGGCATTAGTATGATTCATATTGTCTACTCCAGACATCCTGTTGCATGCCATTTTGATATAATAGATGAATATGGGTGATATTAAATCATATAACCCAGACTAAAAGAGGCAAATACCCGCACTTACATGAGGTATAGAATTAGAACAAAATGATGGTTTGGCAGACAGTGTTTAGAATATGCAAAAATAAATTTTTATTTTTAAATTAATTTATTTTCCATTGATTATAGTTTATTCACTTTGTATCCCAGCTAGAGCCCCCTCTCTCATCCCCTTCCAACCCCACCTTTCCTCCCTCATCTCCTCCCATTTCCTTCCCCAAGTCCACTGGTAGGGGAGGTCCTCCTCCCTTTCCTTCTGACTCTAGCCTATCAGATCTCATCAGGACTGTCTATGTAGCCTTCCTCTGGAGCCTGGTAAGGATGCTCCCCCCTCAGGGGAAGGAGAGCAAAGAGTCAGCCACTGAGTTCATGTCAGAGAGAGTCCCTGTTACCCTTACTAGGAGGCCCATTTGGAGACTGAGCTGCCACAGGCTACATCCATGCAGGGGTTCTAGGTAATCTCAATGAATGGTCCTTGGATGGAATATCAGTCTCAGAAAAGGCTCCTGGGCCCAGATTTCTTGGTTCTGTTGCTCTCTTTGTGGAGCTCCTATCCCCTCCAGGTCTTACTATCTCCCCCTTCTTTCATAAGTTTCCCTGCACCCTGCCTAAAGTTTGGCTATGAGTCTCAGTCTTTGTTTTGATGCCTTGTAGAGTCTTTCAAAGGCCCCGTGTAGTAGCTCCTATCCTATTCCCTGTTTTCTCCCTCTTCTGATGTCCATCCTGTTTAGCTTTCTGAGTGAGGATTGATCATCTTACCCAGGGTCCGCCTTCTTCCTTAGCTTCTTTAGGTGTACAGATTTTAGTAGGTTTATCCTATAGTATAATTCTAACATCCACTTATGAGTGAGCATACACCATGAGTGTCTTTCTACTTCTGGGATACCTCACCCAGTATGATCTTTTCTAGTTCCCACCATTTGCCTGCAAATTTCAGGATTTCCTTGTTTTTAATTGCTAAGTGGTATTCCATTGTGTAAAGGTACCACAATTTCAGCATCCATTCCTCAGTTGAGAGGCATCTGGGTTGTTTCGAGATTCTGGCTATTACAAATAAAGCTGCTTCGAACATGGTTGAGCATATGTCCTTGTTGTGTACTTGAGCATATTTTAGATATATGCCTAGGACTGATATAATTTCAAATTATGTATGCTACACATACATTGGCCTCAGACAACAACAATGTACTATATTCTTGAAAACAGCTTATAGTAGATTTTTCCTGTTCTCAGCACAAATAATATATATGGATTTGCCCACCTGTTAATCAACTTAACATAGGCTATTGAACAATCTATACATATTTCAAAATAACTTGTATCAGATAAGTGTGTATAGCTCTGTAAATCAAAGATTAATTTCAGGGCTGTTGAGATGCCTCAGCAGGTAAGGAAACTTGCCACCAAGTCCAGCGACCTGAGTTTGTTTCCGGGTGCTTACAGGGTGGAATGAGAAAACTGACTCCCTCGATTTTCCTATGACTGCCTCATACGCACAAGCTCAACTGCATATATGTATGTTCATGCACACACACACACACACACAGGCACATAGCCCATAAATAATAAATGAATAAATAAGTAAAACAATAATGTTTAAAAGCAGAAGACAGGAAAAATGGCAACTGGATTATAGCTGCAATCACCACTGGGTGAAAGAATTAGATGTATTTCACCTTAATTCACAATTGGTACAATTTTCAAAACTTTTAAAACTAAATGTTGATTTTTTTTTGTTATCAAAAAAATTAGCCAGTGTGGTGTTACATGCCTTTAACCCCAGCACTTGAAAGGTAGAAGAAGGTAGATCTCTATTAGCTTGAGGCTAACCTTATCTCCATAATGTATTCCAGGCCACCCAGGTCTAAGTAGTGAAACCCTGCCTCAACAAACAAAAATGTAAAGTAATCAGATATTATGTAAGTATAAAAGAAGGTGGTCCACAAAAGAACTTTGTTTGAGTCAGTCACATAATGAGTTAGTTCCATGCCCTGGCAACTTTCAAGCCAGTGCATGCACACATGTATGTATACACATATAAACAGAAAGATCGTCTCTCAAGGGCCATCTCTCACTGAAAGCCAAAAGAATCAGCAATCTCAATGCTTCTGACAATGTGCTCTGTACTGTGTCCATTGTACAGAATTAGGAGGCTAAGGCTCAGATAAGTGAGCAGCTTAAACCTTCTAACCAACAGGAACAAAGCTGAGATTACAGCCCTCATCACCCTGGGCCAATGCCTTTTCTCTCACACACTTTGCATGCAAAAAGGTATCTCTCTAGTCAGCAGTCAACCCCCTCAGCCTTTGGTATCTTTAATATTTGTCAATCATCATCAAAAACATTCCCAAATACACACAGAATCTCATGCCTAAGGGGAGTTATGTAAACATGTCTGAATTACCCTTTATCAGAGCTCTCTACACATGGAACAAAATTCAGAAGCAGAAAGAAAATCCTGATAAACTTGACTGGTAAGACTACTTCCGCATGAAGAAACATAAACAAACACAAATATCATGAGAGTTAATTGAAACACCTTTTTCAAAAAGATAACTTCCTATAATAATTAGCAATTATTTAATAAAAATGTACAAAATGCATGAGCAGAATTGATAAGGGGCACATTTGTAATAACTGTGAGATATAGTTCATTTTTCTGTTCAGTTCACATCTCATTCTATCAAGAATTCCAAGCCACATAGCAAATAGCCAGAATATTTCAGCTTATTAGAGAGTGGGAAAAAGACATTGAGGTGAGCAGTCGATACCTTACCACTTTAACAAACATGGGAAAACTGAACTGATGTCTTAACAGAAAACATACTGAAGTGATATTATAATAGAAAACATGAAGAAATCACTGTTCATTTTGCTGTGTCTGATAAAGAAACATCTGAGCTATTGGTGGTCGGAATCATGTACAAACAGAACAGAGTTGAGAAGCAGAAAAAAAATGATGGTAAAGCTGGGAAAGGAGAATAAAGAGGTTGACTTTCCCACAGTCCCTGCATTTATATCCACTGGAAACCAAAGTGCTGTCACTCTGAGAAAATATGAAAGCTTCTCAAAAATACAAGCTGAAATTAAAGGAAATTTGAAGTCCTGCTAGTATTGCCCTGGGAAGAAGAAATAGAAAAGAAAGCAGTGTGTTGGAGATGCTTCCATTGACACTCCTATACATTTGTGTGTGTGAGCTCACTGTGTGAAGCAGATTTCACTTATCTTTATCTTTTATTCACATATACATTAAACATAGAATTTTAGTGACTGGAACCATTTAATTCCCACTGACACTTACAATGCCTCCCATTCATGTCTAAAGCCTTTCTGGACAAAACTGATTCTTCAAAAAGATATCCTAGACTTACACCATGGTCTTTCTGTTACCTTTGTGCAGTACCAGGATTATCTCCAGAATGGAAATATCAATTTGAGAAAAGTAGCTCTCATTTAAAAACTTCAATCTGATATTTCTTAGTTGAAGTGCATCTTGTTATGATAGATATCTTTTCTACAATACAGCAAGTAAGTGTAATGAACACCATTTCTGTTGTGTTTTCACGGCATTCCTCCTCTGGAGAAGGAAATGAAGCTAGTCTTTCATAATTATAGAAGCTAGCCTAGGATCCTTGATTCAGATTACTGAACAAAGATATACAAACCATTACAAAACCCAGACAAGCATTTCTGCCACTAATATCTGTCAGTGTTAGATCGAGCACCTTCTAAATGCATAATTTAATTTCACAGGCTAATGCTTTTCTTGGGGCTGCAGACTTTTGGTGTTTGTGAATTTAATCATTAGTTTATTTAAAGAAGCAAAGATTGTATTTTCAAAGTGTGTGATTTTTTATCTATTAATATTTGAGAATTTGGTAAAATGCATTTGAGCACATTTACCTACCTCCTATCTCTTCCCCCTTCCCTTCCCACCCATCTTTGTGTGTGTGTGTTTTCTTCCTCTGTGTCAAGGCCAGTTTGTCCTGCCCAAATATTCTTGGATATATGGTCTGACATTAAAACATGGTCGACTTGCTATGGGCTACAATCTAATGAGAGAACACTGAGCTTTTCCTCTCTGTGTAGTGCTAGGCAGTTATCTAGTTCCTTAGCTTGGGTCTCCATGCCCAGTTGCTCACTCTGGGCTGTAACTTGGTCTGCTTTTAGATTGATCAGGTCTTGTGCACGTGATCACCTTTTGTACTACCCTTTCGTGTCCAGAAGATGCTTTCCTTGTACTCATCTACCATCTCTGGCTCTTACACTCTTTCTGTACCATCTTTCACAATGATCCCTGAGCCTTTGGAGGAGGGGTGTAATGTGTATGTCCCATTTAGGGCTGTGCATTCTGCAGTCTCTTATTCTCTACACCTTCGTCAGTTGTGGATTTTTATGTTCATCATCATCTACCAGAAGCAGAAGCTTCTCTAATGAAGGTTGAGAGTTGTACAAATCTATGAATATACTGATGAATCACCAGGAATTGGTTTAATTCTGCAGCCATTTAACAGAATAATAGTAGTAGGTTACATACTACAGTCTATGATCTGTATGGCCATAGGTCCATGGCATATTTATGATACTAGGTATATGATTCATCTTATGAAGCACTGTAAATCTGATCAGAAAGTGGTTAGTATAAGGACATATGTACATATATATTTATATATACATGTCCTTATGTATATACATATACATTTACAAAAGCAATTAAAGAAGAAAAGCCACTAATTTGAGGAGGAAAGAAAAAGGAGGAATGATGTGATTATATTTTTAAATTATTTTTATTTTTATTAATTACGGTTTATTCACTTTCTATCCCGCCTGTGCCTCCTTCCCTCCTTCCCTCCCAATCCTAAACTCCCTCTTCCCCACCCGTGTCCCTCTTCCAGTCTACTGATAAGGGAGGTCCTTCTCCTCTTCCTCCTGATCCAAGTCTATCGGGTCTCATCAGGAGTGGCAGCATTGTCTTCTTCTGTGGCCTATAAGGCTGCTACCCCCTCAGGGGGAGGTGATCAAAGAGCAGGCCAATCAGTTCCTGTCAGAGACAGTCCCTTACCCCATTACCATGAACCCATTTGGACACTGAACTGCCATGGGCTGCATCTGGCAGGGGTACCAAGAGGAACATGGTTTTCCTCACAACATTTATGCTGTTTTTGCACCAGTGAACATAAATTGTCAAGCTAGTTGTGACTAGAGCTCACAGGGTTCACAATTGCTCAACTGATGATAACTTTGCTTCTCTGGTAATGTGCTGCAATAATATTACACTATTTATAAAACCTTATTTTTATAATAAATAACAAAAGAATATACAAACTCTACTTTCTTGATTATATGTGCATATACATTTAGACTATTGTTAGAATTTAAGTAAATACATGATATATCTTGTGAATTAAGACACATTAATAACAAACTTAAGGTTTTCTACCTTTTTTCTGCTAAGCAGAAATTTTTTTCTGTTCAATCTTATGTTTTAAAACTTCAATCAAAAAGGAACATTAATTTCTTTCTTGATGTTATAATTCTATGATTCTCAGAGTCACCTATAAAAAGAACAGGTAGAATTTTACACAGCTATTTTAGTATTGACACTATAAAATATTCATCATCTTTGGAATGAATTAATTTTATTTTAAAATGCTTTTACAGTTTTCTTGGTTAATAGCCCTGTGAAAAGAAACTTTAACAAGTCTTTCAGAATGAGTTTCATCCTCCATTTATAGATAGTTCAATATTATACAAAATGACAATTGATGGAAACTTTTCTTTGGTAAGCTCTTGAAAGCATTTCAGAGTTAACTCATGCAGGAATATGCATCCTGCACCCAAGTGCTTAACTGTTATAAATATAACATGTTAGGCATATACAATTCAGTAAGTATAGGGGAATAAAAACAACAGATCCAGATATTAGCCAATGTTGGCATCATCCTAAATCAACAACTGGTGGTATTACTGGAAACTGAATCCTAGTTTCGTTTTATGCACAAACATGCATCTATATAAGGGTATATATCTTCAGAGTAGCATAGAAAGTTACTACAAAAAACCTGTACCAGTGATTCTTTAATGATTTTAGGGGCAATTTATTTCATATTGTCAGGAAAATGGGCATGTTTTATTATAACTTTCTTTGGAGCATAGGAAAAGATGAAAGACTGCTCAATTTCTTTTCTGAAATTAAAACAAATATTGAAGTCAAAATTTCACAACCAGATAACAACCAGATAAACAGACAAAACTCATGAATGTAAAAGCAACATTTGTCAATGAAATCTCAGAAACTAGATTTAGGCAGCATATTAAAGAAAACCAAGCAGAGTTGAGCTCAGGAGACCAGGACTCAAAGTCAGGAAATGTATAGATACATTTTTCATCACCAAGTAAAACAGAAGAGTATTTAATATTGGCTAGACAGTAGATCAAGTAGCAAATCACAAATGCTAGAAAAATTTTAGCAACTATCATGATAGTCTATCCAAAACCACCAAAGACAAATAGTATATTCTCCTAATTAGTAAAGGGACTGAGAGAAGAATGTAGAGAAATCAATAACGTGATAATCTGGTGATTTCTTGGCAGAAATAAGCAAGGAAAAGCAAAAGTAATGAGAGGATAATTTACCTCAGAAGGCTTTTGAGGTTGCAATAATTGAAGCACAATACTTTTAAGTGACAGGAGAGCCCTGGCTGACTGGGGTCAGACTTGGAAGAAACCTCTTGAAGGTATCCATAATTTGCTAGGAAATTTGAATTGAATCTTTTATGAAATTCCCAGAAGTAGGAGGTGGAAAGCGTAAGTCAAGAAGTGACCAAGAATGGCGCTATTAGCGATCAGAATTCAGGTAAAAATGGCTATGCCCAGCAGGTCATCATGTTCAGCTGGAGGCAGCTAGGTGTGGTTAGAAGCCTGTGACTATGTGAAACAGTAGGAACTATCAAAACAAACAAACAAACAAACAAGTAATAGGAGCTATCATATTTCTAATGTCCATCCTTTTTTTTAATAGATTTATTTTTATATCAATCACAGGTTAGTTACTTTGAATCCCAGGCGTAGCCCCCTCCCTCATTCCCTCCTCCCCCCCTCCCTCCTTCATCTCTCTCCTCCCCACCCCCTCCAAGTCCACCAATAGGGGAGGACCTCTTGATGTTCATCCTTAATGGCCTTAATTTCTTCCTGTGAGGTATGCATATGTTCATGTCATAGATAGGACTATGAAAAGGAAAGCCAGGTAAGTACCAGATTAGTGAATATGATCTGAATGCCAGGTCTCACGGGTCCTCTATCACATCCCAACTCTCTCCCCAACAATCTTACCTTTGCAGAGAAGAAAGTGAAAAGCATCAAACATACAAATCTAGAAGACCCTATATATGCCCATCCAAAAGACTAGCTAATATAAAACAAACGTTGCCTTTTTCATGTTATAAATGGAAGCAGTCTGGAAGGAAGATGTGTAGGATTAACTGTTGTTGTAAATAAAAAAATGAGTTTTGGGCTATATAATGTTTATTATCAACCCTAAGATTATCACAGTGGTATTATTTAACCTGCTATCACAAATAATAAGATGCAAAAACCTGTTAGATTTTATAATTGGCTTATATACCTGGGGCCAGGTGATATTTCACCTACACTGGCTCAATAACCTCACCATCCATCTCCCAACCTCCAACCAATACCACCCATGTTAATTCTCCTCATATGGTCTACCTTCCATCCATAATTGCAAGATAGTCGCTTGGATTCTTTATCTGGGCCTTTTTAGGCCATTATTGAGTCCTCTCTCCTGACCCACATGATTTCTTCTCCATGTTAATCCATCTGTCTCCCGAAATTCCTTTTTAAATTAAATTTTAATTTTTTTTACCTTAATTACATTGTATTAGCTTTGCATCCAGGCTGTAGCCCCCTCTCTCTTCCCTCCCAATCCCACCCTCTCTCCCTCACCTCCTCCCATGCCCCTCCTAAGTCCACCAATAAGGGAGGTCTCCTCCCCTTCTATCTGACCCTAGTCTATCAGGTCTCATCAGGACTGGTTGCAATGTCCTCCTCTGTGGCCTGGCAAGGCTGTTCCTCCCTCCAGGATGCGGGTGGGGGGAGGGCAGTGGTCAAAGAGCCAGCCACTGAGTTCATGTCAGAGACAGCCCCTCTTCTCCGTACTAGGGTACCCACTTGGATACTGCCATGGGCTACATCTGAGCAGGGGTTCCAGGTTATCTCCATGCATGTTCCTTGGTTGGAGTATCAATCTCAGAAAAGACCCCTGTGCCCAGAAATTTTGGTTCTGTTGATCTCCTTGTGGAGTTCCTGTACTCTCCAGGTCTTACTAACTACCTCTAAGAAGATTCATATGATTCCCTGCACTCTGCCCAAAGATTGGTTATGAGTCTCAGCACATGTTTTAATACACTGCTAGGTAGAGTCTTTCAGAGGTCCTCAGTGGTAGGTTCCTGTCCTGTTTCTTCTTCTTCCAATGTCCTTCCCCTTTGTCTTTCTGAGTGAAGATTGATCCTCTTACCCCGGGTCTTCCCTCTTGTTTAGCGTCTTTAGGTGTACAAATTTTAGTATGTTTATCCTATCTTATTAGTCTAGTATCCACTTATAAGTGAGGATATACTATGTGTGTCTTTCTGCTTCTGGGAATGGATACAGAAATTGTGGTACATTTACACAATGGACTACAACTCAGCAATTAAAAGCAAGGAAATCATAAAATTTGCAGGCAAATGTTGGAATCTAGAAAAGATCCTGTGATTCTTCTGTCCTCTCCAAGCCTGGCGACCTTAGCCACACCTGCCTCATTCTGCAAGGCCTAGATATAGGCTTTTAAATCAAACAATCTGGTTTATCTTAGGCAGGTTTACAAAACAAGGGTACTTGTAACCAGATCTTGAGGGTCAGTAACACTAGTCAGACTACCCTCCAACAATTAACAGAAAGCCTGCTTTCAAGAACAGCCCAGTGGTCTAGAGAGGAGAGAACTGAGAAAATTCTCAGTGGCACTTTATAATGTGAGGTAGTGGTTGGTGACATGGAAATGAAAACCTTAGATACAGCATTGAGAAATGTAGCAAATGATCCTCAAGTATTATAAGGTAAGATTCTCAAGTATTGATGCTGTGTAAGTGTGAAGAAACATGATTGTAATGACTATCACAAACTATGTCAAACATTTTTTTCAATTCTATTATATTATATATATATATATATATATATATATATATATATATATATACATACATACATATTCTGCTATTCCATTTTATGTAACACCACTCCATGATTCAATAAGAGCTTTTGGGATAAAAATAAACTTAATATAAAAACTTTAGCAAGAAAGACATTAGGCACATCAATTTCTATTTATAAATTTTTCTTTTGTATTATGAAGTCTAAATCAAGGCTTCCTTTACCACAAGAGATAAAAGGCATTGCATGACTCCTCCTGCCCACAGTGAGATGTGCATGGCAAAGGCATGCTCTTTCTCCTCATTTTCCATCAGAAGCTTGACCTGGGGGCCTTTTCTACTCAGGAGCAATTTTCTAGGAAAATCAAACCCTGTTTTTCCTACAGCATTTCCAAGCTTATTAAAGGCCTGCTGATACTGACTTTGTTTTATTTTAAAATGGAATATAAATACAGAATGTTAAACCCTCTAACAGGTTAAGTAAAATTTTTTTAAAAGCTTTCTTTATGAGTCTGTGTGAGGTGCTGAATATTCTAGCACTTTCTTCTGAGTTGGTAGCTTCCAACAGCTCTTAATTGTATGACTGCATGTGACAGGACATGCTGTTTGAACAATAACTTTAATTTTGATGTTTCATCTCAAACAATATTTTGGAAGATATTTTTAGCAATAATTAAGTGCGCATATTTAAAATTTAAAAGCCTGAAAGCCTGCACATGAACGTAGCTGGAAAAATATTTGGTCAGAAAAGTTTCCTTGCTACACAGGATTCCTTTCCCTGCTGGAAATACCAACTATATAGTCACTTAAAACTTTTGACATCAGTCATAACGCAAACATGATTCTGACATGTGGACCAGGCGTGCATCTCTGAGCGGGAAGCTTCAGAGATGGAGAACTCCCTTCACCGTATTCACCAAAAGAATATCGTTAGACGTGCATTTTTCTTATTGATTATTTATTTACTTATTTGTTAATTTTTTAAAGGTTAGAACACTAAACAATGAGTTTTGCCATGCCATCATACCTTGGTATCAGTATGTATTTTATTTTCATTCTCTCTCCTCCCCCACTGCCCTCACCACTGATAGCATCTGACCTGCTGTTTCCCTTCCTCTCCAGCCACCACCACCTTCATTAGCCCCATTCTGCTTTCCTATCACATGTATTCCATTACTCTGTATGCACTACTTCTCTAAAGATTGCTTCCTCCTTTCTCGTGATTCCCTTTCTAGTTTTATGACACAAACACACAATTTAAGCCTAAGAATGAAAGAGGAAATGTGGCAACTGCCTTTGTGAAACAAGTCTGCCTTGTTTCACTTTTCACATGGTAGTTGCTAGATGCAGCATTTTCCTGAAAACGTCGTGATTTCTCTTTTACTTTACAGTTCAGTTCCTTTGTGTATACAGATGTCTAGACAAGCTCCATTTCCTAGCCACTGTGCAGAATGCAGCAATACACACACTATACAATAATCTCTGGGGTGGGACTTGGAGTCCTTGTGCCCAGGAGTGATGGAACTGGGTCACACTGCCTTTCTACTTTGTTTGCTTGAGGAAGTTCTACAGCTATTGCTATGGTGGCTGCACAGGGTTGCTTTCTCACCAGCAGCAGACAAGTGCTTCTTCTACTGCATCCCCACCAGCACTTGCTCTCATTTGTTTTCTTGCTGCTAGCCATTCAGACAAAGGTAAGAAGAGGTATTAATTTGTATTAATTTGTTTAATTTGTATTTCACTGCAGGCAAAGGATGTTGATACTTGCTAATGTTTCTGGCCATCTGGCCATTTGTATTTCTTCTTCTTTTTTTTAAAGAACTTTAAGAGGCAACTCTCAAAGAAAAGATATGAATTTAACTTCATTAGTTGATCTGTTGCTCAGAGGATTTGGAATTTTACTTTTAACATTTCCAGTTCTTTATATTAAAGGCTTGTCTGATTTGCAATTCCTCATTCTTTAAATTTTCTCTGCATTCTGATCATTTCTTTTGCAAAATAAAGGCTTTTAAATTGCAAATAATTTTATTTATCAGCTCAGGGGATTATTTCTTTTGTTATTGAAGTCCGTCTTTGAGAAATTCTTCTCTGTACTAATATTTGGAAGTGTTTTCTTTTCTTTTTTAAGTTTTACACCTTACACAGAAGTATTTTGTTTATTTTTGTGAAGGGTGACAGATATGGATCTAGTCTCATTTTCCTACATGCAGAAATCCACTTTTCTTAGAACCACTTGTTAATGACCTTGACTTTTCTTGTCTGTGTTTTAATTAGAAGGCTCTCTATATAGGGTTTATTTCTGAGCCTCCCTTTCTGTTATGTTTTGCCTACATGTCTATACTATGCTGTGTACATGTTGCTGCTATGGTTCTGGAATATAATTTGAGACTACATATTGTATTAATCAAGCATTGCAGTTTCTGCTTGTATTTCTGTGTTGTAATTTGCACATCTGCCAACACTTACACTCAGAACAAGAAGAGAAGGTTTTTCCATACCCACATGAGTCTGACTGATACTTTGGAGTCCTTGAAAATGTCAACCGCACACATTCACTCAGGACCTCATTCCTTCAGAGATTCCACCTCTCCACCACCAAAATAAGTAATAATATAAAGGAAATGCAATTAAATGTAGAGAGAGGAATAGGATGCAATACAGGGAATGGAAAAGAGACTAAAGAAATAGATGTAAAATACCCCAACTGGAAAAAAATCCACAAAATCAAAATAAAATGAATGCATAAAAAAGCCATAAGACTACAAAGCTCCAATAAAGGAAGAATTATGCTAAATACTTAGTAGAAAGAAAGTGAGAGCTCACAGATAATGAAAAGAGAATAAAAATGACAAATGATGAGATGTTGAAGCAACTTCTTTCAAGTCTTCAAGAATTAGGAACTGCTAGGTACATGCATAGGGTAGAGGGGGAGGGCTGGACTCATGGACTCATTTTTCCCATGATTTATGCCGTTACTAAGTTTGTATTGTGAGTGTTTATTTCCAATAGAGCTGTCTTTACCATGGAGGTTTTTCTTTCTTTCTGACCCAGAGATGTCAGTTGGTCACAGTTAGCCTCGTGGTCTTTGAGCTGGGCAGACTCTGTTACTGTTGTGCCAGAATCATGATTCCCCAAAAGACCACCACCAGGAGCTGAGACCATTGCAAATCACATGAGGATCTTTTTATTATAAATAATTACAAGCTGCAGCTTGGGCTCACAGCCCCCATCGCCAAAGTGGTGAAGAGCCGAGAGCCCTGTGCTCAGGTTATTTGGGTAATTTAAGGATTCTGTTCCCTCCCAGCATGCCCAAGGCAGGGGCGATTCCTACCTGGCAAGCATCTATTTGTCGAAACATTACATTTTGAATTGATTGGCTATAGGAAGGTCCCCAAACCATTAATCCCTCCCTAGGGGGATGGACCAGTTTCCTAGCAATAGAGATTGATCTCACCTTGCCTCTC
>CM053767.1:5411250-5428861 GCA_028658305.1 Pachyuromys duprasi
GAGGTCTTGGGGATCCCGGACGAGCCCCCAAAGTATGTTGTGCCGGAATCATGATTCCCCAAAAGACCACCACCATGAGCTGAGACCGTTGCAAATCACATGAGGATCTTTTTATTATAAATAATTACAAGCTGCAGCTTGGGCTCACAGCCCCCACCGCCAAAGCGGTGAAGAGCCGAGAGCCACGTGCTCAGGTTATTTGGGTAATTTAAGGATTCTGTTCCCTCCCAGCATGCCCAAGGCAGGGGCAATTCCTACCTGGCAAGCATCTATTTGTTGAATCATTACATTTTGAATTGATTGGCTATAGGAAGGTCTCCAAACCATTAATCCCTCCCTAGGGGGATGGACCAGTTTCCTAGCAACTGTATCTCTAGTATGTGGGTAAAGAATGTGATAAGGCGAGTTCTTCCACTGGACCTCCCCACCCAACTATTTTAGGCCTCAAGCACTAAAAATAGCTACCTTTAATCTCTTGGTCTCTCATTACTCTCCAAGACTTCCCAGATTGGACCACATAAACTGGCCAATGAATTATGTGGAGAACATTTGCCAACTGTGTTTAGAATGAGAAAGGCAACCACAGCATTGAGACTTCACAGGCTGAAGACTGTCTGTGCGTCATGAGCTTAAGTGAAGGACACAAGTGTAGATGCTACACTTGTAACTTCAGAGTTCTTGGCTCTACATGTAGGTACATTTCATCCATCCTCTAGCCACAAGCACAAGACCTATGAAACTTTGAGGGGAAGACTCCGTTGATGAGACTTGTTTCTAGCACTGCGGTGACAGGGTATCTATTGCTGTAATAAAGACTATGACAAAAAAAACGAATCAGAGATGAAATGTTTTGTTTCAATTTATGTATCCTAACTTTAGTCCACCATGAAGGAAAGTGGGGTCAGAAATTCAAGGCAGGAACCTGGAGACAAGAACTGAAGTGGTGGCCGTGGAGGAATGCTGCTTACTGGCTTGTGCCACCCACAATGGACTGGGCCTTCACACATAAATCAGTAATTAAGAAAGTGCTTAATAGGTTTAATAGGCCTGCAGCCTCATCTTATGAAGGCTTTCTTTTTCAACTGAGGTTCTCTCCTCACAGATGGCTCTTACTTGTGTCAAGTTAACATAAAACTATCCAGAACATCTAATAGCATGGGATAGGTTGGTAAAATATAGGACCAAAGCCTCTAAGAGAGATAACAAACATAAAAAATATATATCAGTATTCTCTTACCAGTGGTAGCCAGTCTCCTGTGACCTGCACTTTGCCTTTCCAGAGTCTATTCTCTTCTGCATAGCTGCATGCTGAGCTTCCTTCCTACAAGGACTATGGGAGGCAGGACTGAGTCTCATTGATCTGAAGCAGACCAGTGGATTAGCTCAGCTTTTAACATCTTTCTTGAAATGGGATCTAGGCTGTGCCTTCTGAGTCATATAGTATAGGTTCTTTCCATTACAGATCTGTCCACAGCATGGGCATCATTTCGCCATCAAAACTGGCAACTGGATTTTAACAACGTGAGGACTCCAGGCTCATGCTGTGGGCGGAAACCCATTCTTTATCCGGCTTCTGAAAGTTCCTTTTGCTTCCTTTCCCTGAGAAGGAATCCATGGCTGAGGATATGCTGTCTTAGTTTACTGAGTTTTGAGCCTTTCTGTCTGCTCTTTTAAAATATTTATCTATCTATCTATCTATCTATCTATCTATCTATCTATCTATCTATCTATTTATTTGAAACAGGGTTTCTATCCATAGCCTTGGCTGTCTGGAACTTGCTTTGTAGACCAGGCTCACACTGAACTCATAGAGATCCACCTGCTCCCAGAGTGCTGGAATTACAGGAATTATATATATATATTACATAATATATTATATTCTCATTTTTTCTTTTTTTGAATGTTATTTATTTATTTTTATATCAATCAGAGGTTAGGTACTTTGCATCCCAGGCGTAGCCCCCTCCCTCATTCCCTCCCACTCTCTCCATCCCTTCCTCATCTCCTCCCCTCCCCTTCCAAGTCCACCAACAGGGGAGGATCTCCTTCCCTTCCAACGGACCCCAGTTCATCTTGTCTCCTCAGGGCTAGCTATAATGTCCTCCCCTGGGATCTAGCCAGGCTGTTGCTCCCTGGCGTGCATGGGGAAGGGTCAAAGAGCCAGTCATCGAATTCATGACTGAAAGAGTCCCTGTTCCCCTTACTAGAGTCTTCAGTTGGACACCGAGCTACCATGGGCCACATCTGAGCGGGGGTTCTAGGCCATATCCATACATGGTCCATGGTTGGAGAAACTGTCTCATATAAGACCCCTGTGCCCTGCTCAGTTTGGTATTTGTGGAGGTCTTGTTCTCCCCAAGTCTTACTAACTTGCCCTATTTTTATTATTATTTCCCGCCCTCTGCCGAAGGCTTGATTGTGAGTCTTAATATCTGCTTTGATATATTGCTATATTGATTCTTTCAGAGGCCCTCTTTGGTATGCTCCTGTCCTGTTGCTTGTTTTCTCCTCCATTCAATGTCCATCCCATTTGTTCATCTAAATGAACGTTGATCTGACTCTTTCCTATACTAGCTCACAGAGAAGCAGCTTCCAGTCTTCTATCGCACTTGAAATTCACTTACGGGCATATACTAGGAATAATTTCTATATTGTTAGTAATGCCTTTTAAACATCAGTGCAAGCATGTGGATATGCAAGTGTGCATGTGTGTCTGTGTATGTGTGTATGTGTGCAGTGCAGGTAGGAGAACATTCATGTACATGTGAAGGCCAACAATTGACACTTGGTGTCTTTTTTCATTGTGTTCCACCTTATTTTTTGAGATAAGCTCTGTCATTGAACTTAAAGCTAACAAAACCAAAACACTAGCCAGAGAACTCCAGAGATACTCCTGTCCCTGTCCCCTAGGATCTGGGCTTGCAAAAATTTACTATAGTGGTAAACAATACACAGGGATGTTGAAGATTTAAACTCATGTCAATTTTGCATGACAAGCCCTTTACCCGCTGAGACATTGCTTCAGATTCTACAAGCATCGTTTTAATAATAAAATAATATTCAATAAGGTAGCAAGGTAATATTCAACATATAGTTAAGTCGTATTTTCAAAGTGATTATCATATCAGTTGTATATAATTCTTTGCTGCTATCAATAGCAATGAAACACAACTAAATATTTGTGACTATTAAATATATTTTCTCTAGGTTAGATTCTGAGAAGCAGGGTTTGAGGGCCAAAGGATACACATGTCCTTGTAGTGCATTTGAATACATTAGGTCCTCTGCAGACTGTCCTCCTGAGAGGCAGCAGGCCAGCTCTTGCCCCTGTCCTTCCTGATGCCCTGGGTCATGATGTAAGTCATTCCTTGTGATAAAAACACACTACAATGTCCTCTGTCCCTGAAAATGATAACCCATGTGTGGCATTTATCTCCTCTGTTTGTTTTTGGCATGGATAAATCCAGTTCTTCAGAAAATGGCTGGGAGCTTTAGTCTGGTCTCATCTAGAAGTTGTCCAGCATGATATCTTCAAAGCCTGCAGCTTGAGATTTTGGCTTTTACTTCCAAGATCATTTTTTAAATTGTTTTGTTCATGTTTGGAGAAGGTGGTGTCAGAGGATTTGTTCTAACGTTTTCCAGTCTTGTTGGTTTGCTTTATTGCAGTAAGAATATGTAGCATTTCCATAATGCTATTATGAAAAACAAGTAGCTAGAGATGCAGAAAGTATTTACCCTTGTATATGGCACACCTCAGGGTATTTCTGGCCTCCTGCATTACTCATTTTCCATGCGTTATCAGTGCTTAACCCCCATGACAGTACACATGAACACGAGTGGCAAGTGATGTTACAAGGAGAGTAAGTCCCTCTGTACAAGGGTCGGTGACAAAGATGAGATACATGTTGGCATGAACACTTCTATGGCAGGATCTTCCCCAGGGGTGAACCTGGTGGCAGAGTGCCTTGGTCCACCCCTACTACCTTTTCACATGTTATTAGTAAACAAGACACATAGCCAGGGAGGTTTCAAAGAGTCTCCTTTCATGTTGCTTTAGGATGATGGCTTTATAAAATGTCACACTGAACCACGCTCCGCAATGAGAGACTGCTTCTAGTGGAAATCTTCCACAGCATCTGACTGGTTTCTGAAAGGAAAGTTTGAACATCCATGCTCACAAAGGTTTTGCAGTCAGCAGTTGTACTGTAGCAGAACATTTGTCATGGTTTCGTAGTCCAGTCTTCCTTAAGCAGCATTGTGTAACAAGTTTCAATGGCAAGCGAATACGGCGTTCTAGAGATTGCTGCACAATTTTGTGCCTGTAGTGCGTAAGACTGTGTAGTGCAGCTTTGATCATGGAGTAGTTCTTGTGTTGAGCTCCATGCCATGGTGTTTATTGCTTAAGTGGCATTGGGTGCATTCTTCGGGAGATCATGACTGCTTCTCGCCTCAGTCAGTCTGATTCAAGGGTTCTGGAGATTCTTATCTGCTGTGGACAAGAGTAGTAATGATTAAAATTCATTTAAAGAGAAACTGGAGAGATGGCTCTGTCACTAAGCGCACTGGCTACTCTTCAAGGGAACCTCGGTTCAATTCCCAGCACCCACATAGCTGGTGAAAGCTGTCTGTAACTCCAGTTCTAGGGGCTCCTATACCTTCAGACATACAGACATGCAGGCAAAACACTAATGAGAATGAAATTAAATAAATAAATAGATAGATAGATAGATAATTCAAGGAAATGAAAAGGCACAAAACTACTAAAAGCTAATCTAATGATATTTTAAAATTATATTATTAGTGTTTTTAAAAGAAACTGGCTTCCATTATGACATTTTATTTTATATTTTAAAGTTACACTTTTAGAATACTGTATTTGCGAACAAACAAGAAAGCTAATAATTACTGTATGTGATAGAAATACATTTTCAGAAGAAAAGCCATAAGAAAAGATGTAACCATGTTCCCAAGCATTTTACCCCCAAACTTTTAGGCATTTTATTATCTATGCTTATTTTCACTTATATTTTTATATAATTTCAATATCCTACATGAGAATGGATTACATGGAAATGCTGACACTAATGTAGATAATGTGCAGACTTCAATTTTATGAACCTTAAGTTTCTTTTTGGGTAACCTTTACCTTGATTGTATTTTAAAAATCTGATGTCCATCCCATTTGCTTTTCTGAATGAAGCTTGATCATCTTACCCAAGGTTCTCCTTCTTGATTAGCTTCTTTAGGCGTACAGATTTTAGTATGATTATCCTATATTATATTACCAATATCCACTTATAAGTGAGTACATAATCATGTGTGTGGACCTTCCCTATCATTGGACTGGGGGAGGGGCATAGGAGAAGAAGAGGGAGGAAGAGTGGAATTGAGAGGGGATGGGGAAGAGGACTACAGCTGGGATACAAAATGAATAACCTGTAATCAATAAAAATTAAATTAAATTTAAAAAAGAAAAGAAAATTAAATCATTCTCCCTGAGCTTTTTATAAACAGGTTATAATAAGTTCACAAAGATAAAATAAAAAGATATTTTAAACACAAAAAAAATCTGTATCTGCAGTTCTCAAAATTTATCTAACATTTTTAATTGCTGAAACACACTTTTTAAATATTTCTTTTATTTTCTGAGATTATAATTACATTTCGCCCCTTCCCTTTCTTCCTCAATATGCCTCTCTCCTTTTTCGTGGCTTCTTTATTCATTAACTGGTGAGTGTTTGTGTGTGTGTGTGTGTGTGTGCACGTGTGTGTGTTCTTAAATACATAAATACAATCCACTTTGCCTGTAGAATGTTGCTTGTATGTATGTGTTTTCAGGGCTGACCATTTGGTGTTGTAGAACCAATTGGTATGCTCTTACCTGGAGAAACTGTTTCTCCCACTGCAGGCATTCCTTAGCTGCCTATACTTCTTTGTGCAGGTTTGAAGTCTCCTGAGGTTTTTCTCTCTGCATTAACATGTCATTGTCCTTGTTCAACTCCTGTGTAGGCAGTCATGCTGGCCGTACTTTGGGATTGTAGTACCTGATATTAGTAGAAGACACAACCTCATAGCAAATCCCCTGTTCCTCTGGCTCCTGCAGTCTTTCTGCCTCAGTAGTTCCTCAAACTAGAAAATATCAACTGAGGTAACCCAGACCCAGAAGGACAAAAGTCTCATATTATCTCTTATGCGAGGTTCCTAGCTCCAAAACTTCATATTTGAGCATATAACATGAGTAATCACAGAAACTAGAAGAGTAAAGGTGGGAACTTTTGTACAGAGGAGCATGAGTGAGGGGGAGAGCAGAATACAAGTGATGTCCAGTGATCTGGTCTTAATATGTGTGCTTAAAATCTAGGACCCATGTACAAAAATATATGTGACATATCTTTACTCTGATTTATTTTTCTTAAGACAATAATTTCTAGTTGAATCCATTTCATAGCAAGTGTTGGAATTTTGTTTTTCCCTAGGGCTGAATAAAATGTCATTGTGTATGTGTGTGTATATATATATATATATATATATGTATATGTATATGCATATGTATATGTATATATAATCACAGGGTTTTTCCTATTCATCAGTGGATGGGAATCTAGACTGGTTTCATTTCTTTGCTGTTGTGAATAATAAAGTAATAGGAATGATGTGCAGGTATCTGTCTCTGTGGTAGGACTTGGGGCCCTTGAGAGACATGGCAAGAGTGATGTAGGTAAGTCATAGGAGAGGTCTACCTTTCAGGCTTTAGTTGGTTGTCTTTTGTTTGTTTGTTTGGGGGTTTGATTGTCATTTGTTTGTCTTTAAAATAAAACTCCACATTGATTTCCAACAGAGATTTAAAATTTACTTTACCTTGGCAAACCACATAGGCACCTACATTTGTGAAAATATAAGCGACTTCCTTCATGTGTTTTGTCTGATTTTCCTTCTTCATTTGTTCATCCGTTCTTCTCTTCTTCCTTTTTGCTCTTCTTTATCTTTATGCAGTTAGCATACACTTCTCCCAGCCCTTCCTCATTTTGAAAACCATCCTTGTATCCCCAGAAATGACCTTTTTCAGCTATTCTTTATAACAACTACAGGGCTATAAGATTTTGTCTTTTTTCTTTCTTCTTTTTGAATGTGAGTAAATAGTTAAAATCCTTGTCACTATAAGCAGGGATTGAAGACACATAGTTTACTTAATTATTAGTTTATATTTGTGTGCCATTACTTAGACTGTAAACAAGGTGGCTGGGTTATTTGTCTTTTTATCCATAGGACACAGCACAATCAATTTTTAGCAAATGTTATTAAATTAATTCAGGCAGGGGAAATGACTCTATTGGGTTATTTATTCATCTTCCTGGACACAAAGTTCAGCAGCTTTGTCTTTTCCTTTCTTCCTTCTGATTATTTTTGCTCTTAAGCTACATGAGATCTTTACTTACTTGGGTGTGTTAATTTAAAAAAAAAGAAAGAAAGAAAACAATGGTACAGTCTTAAGTTTCTTATCTCCCAAGTCTCATTGCAATACTGTGTTTTACATTAACAAGTACTTGTGTCTGAGCCAAAAAAAATCAGGCTTCCGTATACTTGAATTGAGAATTTTTACCCAAGCATGTAATATGTTTCCCAAAAAGAACTTACTTTGAAGAGATTTAATATTACTGAACCCACATAACCTGGCCCATCTGCCATTGAAAGTGAAATCAATTATGCACCCTAAAAAGTGCAGTAAATATATAAAGGCTATCTCTGTGTGATAAGCGCTTCACTCCCTCCTGGTGGGGTGAGCATGGCAGACTTTCTGTTCATTATTTTGACATGTGTCTCTGGGAATGAGCTGCTGAGATGCCTGGAATGACTGCATGGCTCTTTGACAGGACAATGGCCCATATATACAGTCCCTGAACAAACCCAGCTTCAGCATCTTGACGAATTCTGGCTCCAAGCAATTTGCAGCAGCTTTGTCACTTTAGATGATTGTCCCTTCCAGCCTCCAGATACCGTGTCAGCTCTCTATAGGCAGGCTGCACCATTAGCCTTGAGGTTTTTGTTTTGTTTTTCGTTTTTTTTAAGACTGAGAAATGAATTTACCTCATTAAATTTCAAAATAAAAAAGGATTTTCAACCCTATTGCTCTTTGGAGGATTGGGTTGCAACGTCTCCCACATACCTGATAATGACCTTAAGCATGTGCTGGATTTATAATAAACCTACATTTCATTCATTAAGCAATGAGGATGACATAGAATCTACCCCTTGTATCTCTTGTGTGAAAGAACTTGGGCAACCCACACACAGTTCTTACCATGCTTCCTAGTCTATAAGTAGGACACAATGTTACCCACTATTCCTATGCCATAGACCACTTCATCCTGCAGCAACCAAGAACAATGGTCTCCAGAATCGCTTGAGGAATTACTTTGCATGTGAGTTTGTGGGTAGAGGACTCACTCTATCTGCATCCCAGTATGCCCAACCAGTCCTGAGAGATGAGAACAAATGTGTGCTGAAATCTTTCTTCTGCCAGTCGCAGTTTTGGCTTTAGTTTGTTATGCATGTATAACATGAATACAGAGAGATCTTATCACTGAGGTAAAATGTAACTGTTTTATGCAAACCTGGAGGACACAAATCCCTTCAGAGTGTGGCCTATCAGCACTCATGCCAACCAGCTATAAATACAGATAACATGAAGGTGTTTGTCCTTGGAACATTTTATGGATGTGTAAAATGAATGAAAATAAAATGTAATTACAATTGTGTTGTCCTAATATTTATTTTTCATTTAATATTTCTTTGTAAAGATTGTTCGGTGTCTTTAGTCTTCCAGAAACTCCAGCTATATCAGGGTTTATTTAATCTATTGCTTGACATTTAAGCACTTCCTCACTTTAATCTATTATGACTTCTCTTCCACGGAACAAGCTTTCATGTTTAAAAAATTAAATAAATGGAGTTAGTGGTTCCCAGACAAGTACAGACTATTTTGAATATTTCATGTTCTCAGCCACAGAGTATATGGGTCTATTGTCTGCAATAACATAGTTAGCAAACTCTAAAATTCCTTTGTTTTCTTAGTATCTAAAAAACTGTCTTCATGTGGTATTTTAATTTGCACCTGTTAGAGCTACAGCCAGCAGATTTCTCAGTCATGTCAATTTAACTTAGATTATCTGTGTACTGCTTATTTTGTGTCAGACTTATTGCCAATAAAACATTTCACCAATTCACCTGTCTGAAAGCATATATTGAAGGTTTGGTATTAACCATCATTTATGTCCATTTCATTCTTTTTTTTTTTTGCAGGAAGCACTCTATGAGAATATAGCATTGATCATCATATATAATGTATATGCTGGGTTTCTTAATGACCTATTTTTTTTGAGATTATAAGGTAATTTCCTTTCCTTTCTCCAAACCCTCCCATATAATGCTCTCTGTTCTCTCTTTCAAATTCATGACTGCTTTTTTTATTGATTGTTGTTACCTGTATAAACATATGTATATGCAAATATGTATTACCATACAAATCCTGCTTGATCTGCATACTGCTATTTGTATGTATGCTTTCAGGACCAACTATCTGTACTGGATGGCTGGTTGATGTGCTCTCCATTTGAGAAGACTATTTCTTCCCTGCTCAGCATTCCTTAGTTGCCTGTAGTTAATTGTGTTGGATTGAGTTCTCCTGGGCTTACTGTGTATATTCTTGTCTATTGTTGTTTTCCATCTTCAGAGATGCCTTGGAACAGTGTAGAAACTCTACAATAATCATGCCAACAGCTCATCTGATTCATGTGCCCCTTGGTTTTTAGGATCTATGCCACAATGTATTTCTTGTAAATTTTCTATGTGTAGGTCTGTGGTACTACACATCATGCTTTCTTCCAAAAATAAAAATTTCCAAGCATTGTCATCATTGTTCTATTCAAAAGCATAATAAAAGGAACAGCAAAATTCTTGTTTCAGAATTTCCAGAAATGGGATCACATGCATTTTTAATGAGACAGAGCACAGAGTGTAGGATAAAAGTCTTTATTTGAGCCATAGTGTCATTTAAGTAAGATATCACAGTAGATTTTATATAGAAATTTCATGTGTTAAAAATGCAGAGATGAAAAAGGTTGGGACTCTAGAAGCAGAGGTATCTGTGGAGCCCTGGAATAGTCTGGGAGGTCCTGGGGTGGTCAGATTGAGTAGACAGAGAAGCCAGTAAGGCTCTAACTAGCTATCTGTTCTCACTAAACTTAGATTTTAGCAGGAAAGTTGTGATAACTAATAAAACAACCATTATCAGGGCTGGAGAGATGGTTAAGACTGTGCACTACTTTTTCAGAGGACCCAATGTCACATACCAAAACCTACGCTGAGCTGATTTATTAGCCCCAATTAGCCTTCTTCTTGCCTGTACGCTCATGCAATAATCCCATACACATTTTTAAATTTTTTATTAATTACAGTTTATTCGCTTTGTATCCCACCTGTAGCTCCCTCCCCTCACCCCTCCCAATCCTACCCACCCTCCCGTTTCTTCACCCATACCCTACCCCCAGTCCACTGATAGGGGAGGTCTTCCTTCTGATACTAGTCTATTAGGTCTTATCAGAAGTGGCTGCATTGTCTTCCTCTGTGGCCTGGTAAGGCTGCCCCCCTAAGGGGGAAGTGATCAAAAAGCAGACCAATCAGTTCATGTCAGAGACAGTCCTAGTTTCCATTACTATGGAACCCACTTGGACTCTGAACTGCCATGGGTACATCTGTGCAGAGGTTCTAGGTTATCTCCATGAATGGTCCTTGGTTGGAGTATCAGTTTCAGAAAAGACTCCTGTGTCCACATATTTTGGTTTTGTTGCATTCCTTGGGGAGGTCCTGTCCTCTGCAGGTCTTACTGTTTCCCACTTCTTTCATAAGATTCCCTGCACACACATATTTTTAATTACATATGAGTACAATTAAAAACAGAAACTGTTTTGGAAAAAGTGGTAACACAAGAAAGTTTTACAGTGCAATGAGAGAGAATATAACATAGACAAGGTTCATTTAACTCAGTCATGGACATCACAGTTTCAAAACTGAAGAACTGAGCATAACCAGACTGAAAGGCTGGAGTTCACAGCAGATAGAACTGGCAGGACTTGTGAGGTCTTTTCTCCAGACTCAGGAACACCAATACATGGGTGACCCTTCTTTTATGTCGGAAAGTTGGACTTAACAAGAGGCTGGCACTGCAAATCTGGGGCCATTTTCACACACACACACACACACACACACTAATTGGATCTTTAAAACCTCTTTTATTACTTTTATTGTTTTCTACCATTCCAATCATGCTTATGTGATTCAGATCACTGCTGAAGTTCTCAAATATGTCATATAAGTTCCTAGGCATATTAATTAGTTATTTTAAACTCATTGTAAATAGCTCTTCTGTAGATACATTTGTTTTGTTATTTATTTGACTTTGGGTCAACTGTTGTTTTCCTGACCTGTCAGTAAATTCTGGGCATAATGCACTAAATAATAATAGAGATAATGTAGGTTCTGGATGATGTAGGTTTTGTCCAATTAAAGTCTTTGTCTTTATCCAGAGAGATAGTACTTTGTTTCTGGCAGACAATGTGGGCAATTTAGATCTTTTGTATGGGACTGAGCTGACTCACAGCTTGCTTTTCTTCTTACTGAGGGTGATTCTATTTTTAGTTTATCTACATTCATATGACATACTCCTTTGTTGGCCTCAACTAAAATTTTATGCTATTTTCCCGGGTCCCTTCCAGTTGGCCTTTCCTTCTCCGCTCTGGGAGGCTGCCTGAAGCTCTGTTATCATCTCCATGTTAGAGTGGCACTCATAAATTGGCAGATATCACAAAGGGAAAAACAGGTGAATATCAGGTTCAGCTTAATGCATAATTGAAGTGTTTTTCAAACATACAAATTTCACTATCTAACTTTTCTAACTCTCAGTGGAACTGTATTTTTGTTAGAAAGATGAAAATCATCTCTTCCCCTTTGAATAACATTGATTTAATAAATATTAATCTCTTACCTTGTTCTACATAGCAAAAATTCCACATTCCGTTTGCACTGATTGCCAATCTGAAGTCTTCTATGTTGAGATCCCCACAGTCCTAGCTGTCACTGTTAAAAACGAAGCTACGTGAATGGCTACAGAGAACCTTACCTTGTATTTATTCTGGCATTTTGAACTCAGTGTTGGGATTCTCATCATTTCTTGTGCAACATTACCTTTTTCCCCTTCCACAGGCATTTCCCCCATTAAAATTCCATCCCTTCAACAAGCAATGATTTGTTTGCTGAAGAGGGAAACAGACATCTGTGTTTATTTCTTGTCTTTGTAGGTATGGGTCACCGGAAAACCTGAGTTATATCCATAACCATTTTTTTTGCCATGTCTACTCAGAAAATAACAGTAATTTATTTGAAATTTTGTAATTGTTTTCTTTATTAAACATCCGTTCTTTTCTGTTGCTTTATTTCTTACCATAGCCTCATCAAATTCACTTCATTCATGCAGAGATGAAGATCTATAATGTAAACAATGATTGGCATATTTTAATTATATTTTCACTGGAGAAAAACAGATAGTATCCAGACCTCTAAGTTCAGGAAATGGGCTTGATTCATTCGCAAGTACCCCGGCTGCCTCAGAGCCACCAGATACAGAAATGTATTTGTTCCAGAAATTCCATGGGACTGCCAGCCTCAGGGACATTTTGCATCATCCTACAGTACAAGCAAACTATTCTTCTTGAGATTAAAAGAAATCACAAAAACATCTTCACATGGCTAGGACGATGGCTCTGGATTTAAGAGAGCACGTACTGCTCTAGCTGAGGACTTGAGTTATGTTTCACGCATCCGCATCAGGTGACTCGGAAGAGCTGTGATGGCGGCTCTAGGAAATCCCCTCTTTCTTCTGCAGGCACCACACGTTGTAACGCACTCACCCGGGGGCACACACAACTACATATAAATAATTAAAGACCCACAAACATAAAGTAACAGATGTGGGATTATAGCAAGGTCCTGCCATTGGAACCTGTTCCATTGACCCCTGTAGTCCTGAGCAGATAAGGAACAGGTCTAGTGGAACCTTCTCCGGCTACATCTCCACTTCTACCGTGCATCCTAACCTGTTTTCTGTTTTGCTCTTACAAGACAATCACACTACATCCAAAAAACAAAACTAAAGAAATATAGAAGTGGGAGTTCTAATTTAGAGGTGCTCTTATTAAATTCTGCTGGAATTTAATTTTCCCCTTAGGGTTCACATTTTTCCTCTTCATTCTCCACAGTTCCTTAGAGTGTACATGCACTTGCATGCATGCGTGTATGCACACACACACACAATGTGGGAGGGGTAACTATGAAAACCATCTTGCTAGAAAGACGCCAAACTGGTCTAGGCTGATGAGTATTGCTTGGAAAAAGGGGCTGAAGATTAAGGGTATGTTGATCTGTGTCAGACTCTCAGAATCTTGGGGTTACTGAGGCGTAATCAATTACAGAGAAGCCTCAGATCAACCTTCCTTCTTCGCCTATGCTACTCACAGGCACACATGGGAAAATGCTGTTGATTGTGAGGAAATGGTTCTGAGCATTTCTAGATAAGAATTCATTGAAAAATAAGAGTGTCTGAGATTCCTTTAACTAGAAAATTGTAGATAAATTTCACCCCTTATATTAAAAAATAGAATTCTGATATGAGGCATTAAAAGTCATCATTACTTGGGTATAACTACGAGAAAGTTTGAGTTTCCATTTTGTGATTTTTTAAAAATTTTTATTGCATTTATTTTTAAAGCATAAGACAGTGCATATTTATAGGGTATCAGGTAACATTTGAGGGAACATATAGTGAATAACATTTAAATTGAGTTAAATATATCAGTGTGTCAAACATTCTCATTTTAGAGTAAAAATATACAAACCTTTTCATTGATTTATTTTTTTTATTTGATTGGATTGGGCAAACCATGGTGCTCAGTAGACTCTCTTCTTCTACCATGTGGGTTCTGGGGCTCAAACTCAGGTAATCTGACATAACCTAGGAAACAAGTGTTTTTATGTACTGTGCCAGCTGTCCAGCCCATTACTTTATTTCTCAAAATTATAAGACAGGATCCAGGGAGAAATTCTAGATGGCAGGATGGGCTAGTGGGTTCAACAGTGATATTGGAGTTAAGTGAACACAGATTCAGTTTCTACAACTTCTCAGTTGAGTGACAGCTTAACTCTTTCATAAATGAGGGAAATGGGATTGAAAAGTTTGAGAAATTTATCAGAGTTTGCAAGGAGTAAATTATGATTCAATATATGGTGGACTCCAAACCCATATTCTGTCTTCAGTGTTATACTAGTTATCAAAATAAGAAAGCTTAAATGTACGTTTTCTTCTCATTAGCTACCAAGACGTAAGTCTGCCACTCATCAGTTAGTGGCTAATATGGATGACACTAAATCAATAGTAAGCACTTAGGAAAGTGGGAAATGCATTCTAGGGTAGAAAGCTACAGAAATTTAGTGCAGATGATAAAAAAAAAATGGAGTAGAACACACAGCCTTGCATTCAGTCATTCTTGATGAAGGTGGGCACTGGATTCTGATGTTATCTCTTCATTTTGTTTCCATTAATACAAATAATTATGTTTGATACTCAGTGTTGATCCTTAGTAACATAATTTGCCTTACATGATTGAGGAAAAAGCAACAACAGCATATTGACCCCTAATTCCTGTCCCATGCAGCTTAGTCACAACTTTTTAACAACTTGTCACCTCTTTCTTGGTCTGTAACACTTAATTTCTTTTTCTGGCAGAGCAGAATCTGGAGTTCTCTTGTTGATATGGTCCACAGTCCTTATAACCCCTTTCCCAAGGTTACAGGTGATTAGTCACCCTCTCTTATTGTCACTGTTTTATGAACATATGCCAAAGCTTCACTGAGCACAGCTGTTTGGCTCCCTTCAAGTGATGTTTTTAAGGGGAGCAGCTGAGAAGGAGCCACCCTTCCCAACATGCTGTCGTTCTCACAGAAGCCCAGACCTCACTTCTAGTGTCTGTCTGTAGTGTGGTCTAGAGGGGCTCCATGCTGAGAAGCAAGTCATGCATCAGTTTGTGGTTATGCTGGAGGGAAAACACACCTAATAAGCCATGTGTGATGGTACAAAGGGATAGTCAAGACCAACATGGAATGCACCCTACCAATGTTGGGGTGAGGTCAGGTTTGTGCCAACACACTGGAGAACAATGACCACATAGAGCTGCTGAAGACAAGCATTCAGGTGGTTGGTTACTCAGACACGGATGAGATAGCACGCGAAGTCTATCACAGCAGGAAGTGTGATCTTGACTTTGGAAGATCCTCTCAGGTTTATCACAGGAGAGGACCTTGGGGGAGGGGAGGCTGCTACAAGAACTTCATCAAGAACTATTCTGTGATCTCTATCTTTTACCAGGATGACTGGGCAGTGCAGACCTTGATCCAATCGTGGTGGGCATGCACATTGTGAGGGGTGATCCCAAAGGACAGTCTATGGAGGCCTGCAATTGCCTATTGCTGAAGGTATGGTGACCAAAGCCATCAGACCTACAGCCTGGTGTAGTGTGACAGCCGAAGGTGAAAGTGAGCCACTCCATGGAAGTGGAGGGGTCACCTCGTGGTGGGACTCTGAACATGACAGATTAAGACAAATATCCAACACAGCCTAGAGAATCTGGTCAAATACAACGAGCTTGTGAGGACCGAAGCTCTTTGGAATAAAGCTGTCATTGCTGAATGAAAGCCCCATAATCGAAAGTCCAGAAGGGAAGATGTAAGCCCTGAGGTTCTCCAGGACAAACGCAGCCTACCATTCCTTGAAATACACCCCTGTGATGAACAAAAAATAAGTAAAAAATAGATAATTGTACCCCTATGCATGAACTGCTACTTTAACTAAAACGAGAGGAAAAAGGACTTTTGTCCCTTTGTAGATTAACTGTGTGATTATGTGTTCAATTCTTGCTTTTCTAAATAGTAAGATGACCTTAGGCAAGTAACTCACATATTTCTTACTTTCTTCATCAGTGAAACAGATGTTGTAATGTTTCCCACACATTTCATTTAGCCTAACAACTATTATTTATTTGTTAATTATGTATAGTGGTAACTGATAAAGTGTTACATGAAAATTTGCTAGAAGTTTTATTCTATAAAGATTGAACTGAAAGGTTGACCTAGAATCAATCTTCTAGGTCTTAGTAAAATAACTCTCTCATGTTGACATTGCAGAATTCTGGCCAAGGTGTGCATCAGTTTTCATTTAAAGCCCCAGGGACTACTAAAAGGGAAGAG
Organism: Pachyuromys duprasi; assembly: GCA_028658305.1. Taxonomy (NCBI): domain Eukaryota; kingdom Metazoa; phylum Chordata; class Mammalia; order Rodentia; family Muridae; genus Pachyuromys; species Pachyuromys duprasi. The sequence continues at coordinate 5,427,601 of CM053767.1, forward strand.
AGTGAGATGCTAAGATTTAGTTGAAAACATGTTTGGGGGCCAGGAAGATGGTCATCAATGCTCAGAGGCAGGGTAAGATAAGAGAGTCCACAAACAAACAGTATCCTTAATATTAGGCTGGCTTTCGAAATGAGCCCTAGCGATAGCAGGGATCTGGGAAGGGGAAAAGAGAAAGAAACATCAAACTGGCTGGCTTTCCTGAGACAGACTTACTCTCCAGAGAAAGGTTTATTTGAGTGATTAAAAAATTTGAATCTCCAGAAAGTCATCCAACATAACGGGGAATGTCTTTAACTACAGAATGGATTGTGTACCCCACAAATTTCTGTGGCCAGTCACTAAGGTGCCTGGCTTTCAGGGAAAGGAATGAGCAGAAGTTCATGTCCAGATCCCAAGTATGTCTCTAACACAGGGAGTCAAGACTTCCTGTGGCAGGAGAGGCTCTGCCGCAAAGATGACTCCACACACCACACTGCTGCTTTGCAGAGAGGAGGTTCCCCTCAGAGAATTCACAACATGACTGATAGATGCAGTCTTCAAGTTAAGTCAGCCACAATGCCAACCAATTGAAATGAGAGGGTTTGCCAAGCACAGTAGTAGTTGTAGTACATGTACTGTTTTATTATATCTTCAAACAATCCAGTGAGATGAGGCTCAGTGAAGTTAAAAGCCACACCCAGCAGACAAACAGTGAATGTCACATTCAAAATGAGATATCTCTGAAGCCCCAGCCTCACAACCTCCCTGAAATCACTTCTTGATGCCATTTTAGCTTTTTAGCTCTCTGATAATCTAATTCTCAGGCTGCAGCTATTCACGTGGAAGGTTTCTACAGAAATCTGTTTGCAGTCGGCCATTGAAGAGCATGCATCCCTAGGGGTTTACACTTCAAATTATATTCCAGGCTCCCAAAGTGCATTAGGCTTAAAAGCAGTCTGGGCTTTGTCTGCCATCTCTGGTTAGGCTAGCATACATTAACTGGATATTCTAATTCGCTTGCAAAAGCAGTCACCCAGGCGATGTATTTCTGGAGCAATGTATTCAGGCAACTACACAAATGGAAAGTCGCCTTGCTTTCTCTAATGATTTGCTGTCAAACAAGGAATATAAAGTTTGTAAGGATCTCTGAAAAATGGTCTCAGCACTCCAAACCAGTGCAATCAAACTTCAAAATCCCATGTAATATAAACATAGCACCTTGATTGTAACTTATTTAAAGATATTTAACAACATAGGACTCAGATATGCTCCGGAGTGTGAC
>CM053767.1:5429361-5457103 GCA_028658305.1 Pachyuromys duprasi
CATAAGATTCTATATCATCATGACCCTTTCTGAGAATTGGCTTATCCAGCACCCAATGGGCAAGAGCACAGGGAAACTTTCCATAGCTTTCTCCCCCAGATATTTATGGCCTGAAGCCTGGTCCCTGTGGAGACTGACCCTACTGAGAGTAGTTAAACCTGCTTCCGTGTTCATCTCAGTGCAATAATACTGCTTCTCTGTTCATTTGCTTCTAACAAGGTCGTGGAATATAAGGCAACCCTGAGTTCTTGTTTGATACAGAAATGGGGTTACAAGACACAGCAGAATCTGCAAATTGAGTGATGCAGGCTGTCAGTGCATGCATCCTGCCCTTGGCCATGTGTCAATCATTCCATTATATTTCTTCATCTTAATCAATTTAGAGGTCAAAGGTTTGATTTAATAACTATCTTACTGTAACTGTTCCAATTCCAAGAAAAATCAAGTCTGTGGTTTTTGAAATTTGGCAGCCTTGTCTGAATGGGAGATGAATGAGTCATAGGGCCTAATGGATAAATCAGAAGGACCACGGGATCTCACAACAAGCCTTGCTGCAGCATTAGATGCCAAGCTTGGTGTTCAGATGTGTAATTTTATTTCTAAATGAAGTTATTATTTCTTGCTGTTACTTATGGCAACCAAGTAACTAGAAATGCAGTACTAGGTGACATGTATGTCTCAATTATTTTCGTGATCGCCCAGAAACGATGTGCAAAGGGATATATACATTTGTTTTCTTCTAAACCTTAGCTGTTATTTGTGATAATTAAAAGTAATGTCTCAAGAGACTGAGGAGTTTTCTAATACAAAATGATGGTATAATACATTATTTTTCTTAGCTACTAAGGCCTTCTGTGCTTCATTTCCCATAGGGCAGTGCTGCTATGCACCTTCAACACTTCTGATCACATCATCGCTTAACACTTTTAAATTTTTTCTTTGTCATCATTCATAAATGTTTCTCAAAGAATTTACTTATTAGTAGTAGTAATTTTTTTGTGTTAGAGACCAGGGTCCAAGAGTCTGGGAACTCTTCATCTACCTTTGAGTCTCTTGAGCCTCACATGGTACAAGTATAGTAAACAGGCAACAGATATAAAAAAGTGGTTCAAAAGGAAATTCACCAAGATATTAAAATATACACACTCATCTTAATCAATAAAATTGGTTTCTCACTTGTAAAACAAAAATGTTATGAATAATTAAAGGGGAAACTTCATTAGCATGTGACATCAATGTTATTATCAAGTATCAGTTTAGCTGTCAACTACAGACGCATGTCCTATGATTCATACTTGATTCTAGTTGCAGATAACCATGTGACCTACCAGGAAATATCCCTGTTACTTCTGTAATGGCTTAGGTTGCATGACAAATATTCTTAAGAATGGTTTCATCATATTGCTAGGCCTGACCCGAATAATTAAAATATACAAAAGTTTATTGATGGCCTATGACTAATGTAACTAATTAAATCAGGCAGAATTTAAATTAACCTAAGAATACTTTTTATGTTAACTGCTTTATTAATGGATAATCAGCCAGTTATTTCTGCTCATTTCCACACACTCATGGAACAGTCTTTACTCCAGTCTACCTGGAATTACGTAATTCATGGCTGGGAATGAGAAGAAAAGCTTGATTGGAATTCTATATACTGATATACAGATGGGTTATTTGAGCTCAGTAGCTGTTCCAAAGATTGATCTTACTAGGGAATATTATGAAACATGATTTGTGTCACCATCGTACTACACTGAAAAGTGGCCATGACTGCAACTGAAGGAGACCACTCATTCCCTTCAGAACAGGAAACACTGTGACGGCCTGCGGAAAGCGTGTCAGGATTTAATCACTGTGTGCTGAGCCATCTGTGTCAGTGGAGAGAGGAGCTGCCTTTGAAGAAAATGAAAATGAAAGATCATATGTGTCAAGCCCTCAGAGGATAAAGTGCAGGGTGGATTTTATTTACATAAGTGGTTCATGCTGAAAAGCACGAGTCACAGTTGATGAAAAATGACTGTCTCAAAACAGAATAAAAAAAGATTTATTCAAAAGTTAATGCCCTCCAAAATATTGTGGTAATAGAGGAAAACTGGCCATTAATCTCCAATTAATGAAATGATTAATGATTTCAGATAAAAGCATATGATGGAAATTATGACGACAGATTAGTACTTAGAGAGATGATAACATTCTTGCTTAAGCATTTATGTTTAAATATTAAAGTGTGAGAACTAATTTAACAAATATAATGATTATAATTTTACATGTAAGCAGTACATATTTTAAAAGAACTGGAGTGATGTGTGTCTATTTTTTTTTAGTTGGGATGGAGAATATTTTCTCCTTACCTGTGCTGTCAGTTTGCACAGCCTACTGCTGTGTTTATCACAATCTGTAGTGAAAAATGAGCTTAGTTAAGCACTTTGTCTGATTCAGTAGGAAATGTCTGACATTGTGGAATGTAGTTGAGTACTTTTTCTTAAAACTTCACCTGGAATACTTTTTTGTTTGAAAAAGACAATTCAACTAAAAAATAAAAGCAGAATTTACAGTGAGAGACTAATTAATCTGCGCTTTTTGGGTCATGAAAATTGATTTAAGTACACATATGATTACCTTGAGTGCTGAATTGAATTGTAATATGCATTAAATTCTCTCAAGTTTTTATTGCTGTTATTGTTTGAATGTAAAATATTGCTACAGGCAGGTGCGTTTGAGTACTTGCTCTCAGTGGATAGACTGCCTTGGTAAGTACAGTCTCGCTAAAAATAGGTCACAGGATATGAGCATTAAAGGTTATAGACCAACATAGGGGTCAGGTCTGAGGCCCTTCCATGTCTTGACTACCTGAAAAATATTGTCAGATACCTCATGCTCCCATGAGATGTATCCAGAAGCTGCATGCTGTCCTGCTACATGCTGTGTCTGCCGTGATGGACAGCACCACCTCAAAAGACACTCAGACCAATGATAAATCCTTGTTCCCTCAAGTTTCTCTTTCAGATACTCTTTCTTTTTTTTTTTTAATTTATTTATTTTTATCTCAATCACAGGTTAGGTACTTTGAATCCCAGGCGTAGCCCCCTCCCCTATTCCCTCCTACCATCCCACTCCCTCCCTCATCTCCCTCCTCCCCGCCCCCTCCAAGTCCACCAACAGGGGAGGACCTCCTTCCCTTCCATCCAACCCCAGCTTATCCTGTCTCCTCAGGGCTGGCTGCAATGTCAGATACTCTTTCAAAGTTACTGGAAAAGCAGCTCATCAAAATGCAGCTCCAGGAAGAGCCAAACAATGTGTTAACAAGCCGGCGGCGGTTTCCAGTTTTCCCTTGGCTTGGATCAAAACAGTCACAGAAGTCTACTGCTCGGCAAGGGGTTGACCAAGAGAATGCGCTGGAATTTTATTTTAAAGTTTTTTGTTGCGTTTACTTATATACTTTATGAGAGCTGAACGACATGTGTGTGCCCTGGTGCTCATGTGGAAGTCGGAGAACAATTTGTGGAAGTTGATTCCCTCATTCCATCACTTTCGTCCCAGGGATCACACACAGATCTCCAGCCTGGGAAGTGGGCACCTCTACTCACTTGGCCATCTCACGGGCTCAACGAAATAAAGATTGGTATTGAATACAGAATTTTAAGCATCTAGTATTAGATTTCAGAGGCAGCCTGGAGAGACAGCAGGCTAAAAATTACAGGAGTCTGACCTTCAGCAGGAAGGACTGTGAGGGTTGTTTTTAGCTTCTCTCCTATGGATAATTGAGAGGGCTATCAAGGGAAACATGGGGGGCTACCACTTTTCTAGGAGTGGGGTGAGAGGCTTGAGAACAGGAAAGTTGTTGTGGCCATGGGTGCTGTATATGTCTACATGAATTCCCTGCTTCAAGCAACAATTATCTCTTTCCATGAATTCCCTGCTTCAAGCAACAAAGATTATCTTGGGAGACAGGTTATCTCTGCAAATATTCCTTCTGCAGATGACAGAACAAGGACATTTGTAATCTTCTAGGAATCCTGTTTTACCACCAAGACCTCTATCACCCACAGACTGCGCATCAGGGCACCAGTGCTGTGACCATGGTGGCTCAGATGCATGCTAGAGGGCAGAATTAAGAGAAAGACTAAGAGGGAGAGATGTCATGGCCATAACTAGCACAGAAAGAGACGTAAAGCAGAGCGCAGGGCAAACCTAGCAGATCTGGGTACTAGGGAAGAGGCTGATGCTTAAGGCTCCATTGTGATTCCAATCATCAAATGCCAGGCTTTTGTGGGAAGACATCTTGAAAATATACACTCCCCATTCAGGGGGAGGTGATCAAAGAGCAGGCCAATCCTGTCAGGACAGTCCCTATTCCCATTACTAGGAAACCCACTTGGATACTGAACTGCCATGGGCTTCATCTGAGCAGGAGTTCTAGGATATATCCATGAATGGTCTTTGGTTGGAGTATCGGTCTCAGAAAAGACCACTGTGACCAGATTTTTTTGGTTCTGTTGCTCTCTTTCTGGAGCTCCTGTCCTCTCCAGTTCTTACTATCTCTCCCTTCTTCCATAAGTTTCCCTGAACTCCCCCTCCCTTCAAAGTTTGGCTACAAGTCTCAGCATCTGCTCTGATACCCTGCAGGTCAGAGCATTTCAGAGGCCCTCTGTGGCAAGCTCCTGTCTCGTTCCCTGTTTCTCCCTCTTCTGATATCCATCCTCTTTGCCTTTCTGAATGGAAATTGAGCATCTTAGCCAGAATCCTCCTTCTTGATTAGTTTCTTTGGGTGTGCAGATTTTAGTATGTTTATCCTATATTATATGTCTATTATCCACTTATGAGTGAGTGAGTGAGACATACCCTGTGTGTCTTTCTGCTTCTGGCATACCTCACTCAGGATGATCTTTTCTAGTTCCCACCATTTGCCTGCAAAATTCATGATTTCCTTGTTTTTTATTGCTGAGTAATATTCCATTGTATAGATGTACCAGAGGAAGACAATGCAGCCACTCCTAATGAGACCTGATAGACTAGGATCAAAAGGAATGTGAGTAGGACCTCCCCCATCAGTAGAGTTGGAAAGAGACATGGGTGGAGAAGGGGGAGGGAGGATGGGATAGGGAGGTGAGGAGGGAGGGAACTACAGGGGGGATACAACGTTTATAAACTGTAATTAATAACATAATAAATAAATTTAAAATACACTGCAGTCACAGAAAAAAAGAAAATATACACTCAATCAGACTACTTTGGCAGAGTCAGTCTCTGCATCCTTCTTTCCCTTAGCAATTACAGCAAGTATTGATAGGTTATCTAACCAGCTTCTTCTCTGAGCCCATTGTGCAGCAGCACAGTGCCACTGAAGCAAGCTAACTGGAAACTGTCCACAGCAGTATTCAGTGTGCTTGCAGGGAAAGATTCAGTATTCACTTTCATAAAACTCCTTATGACTGGAAAATCTGGTGGTCAGTGTGAAAAGGAATCCTGGGAAAGCTGATTGACGTATTAGAATTTGTTGTAGTAATTAAAAAAGAAAAGTGCTGGGCTATCTACTATTTATTATTAGCCCTATGGTTATCAAGGTGGTATTATTTGACCCACTACCACAAACAACAAGGCACAGACACCTGTTAGTTTTATTTACCTTGGGCTGGGCAGATATTTCACTTATACTGTCTAAATATCCTCACCATCCATCTCCCAGTCCCTACCCGATGCCATCCACCTTAATCATCCTCATCTAGACCATCTTCTGTCCATAATCTTATAAATACTTGCTTTTATTCTTCATCTGGGCCTTTCCATACCATCATTGGAGTCCTTTCTCCAGTCCCACATGGTTCCTCCATGTTAACCCATCTTGGCATCCTCTTTCCTCCTCTCTTCCCATCCATCTGTTTCCCATGATTCCATGTCCTCAAAAGTCCAGAAGCCTTAACCATGTCTACCCCATTCTGTCCTACCCAGGAATAGGCTGTTTAATCAACTAAATAGATATGTCTTAGGGAAGTTTACAAACAAGGATAGGTGTAACCAGATCTTGAGGGCCAACCTTAGAACAACCCCCAACAAGAATTGCAATGTCATGGAGAGACTGGAATGTTACATGTCCAAAGCCTAATTCAAGTTATCTTCAGCTATCTTTAGTTCCCTAAATAGTCATTCCTTACCCATGTCTGTGTCCAACCTAAAATCCAATAACAAATAGAGAATGTCAGACCTAACTTCCTGTGACTAACAAACAGTATTTTGTCCTCTACTAACATAATGAACCGTAATTTCTACCAATTAAAGAACTAAAAATATACTCCCAGATAACATATAAGATTTCTGTTTGCCTGTAACCAACCTCTCTGATGTTTCTACCAATATATTTAAAAGTGTCCTGATTTATAATTTTTTGTTCTGTTACTATTAAAACTGCTTTCACATTAGAACATAAAATTGAGGAAAACTTAAATCTGTGTTCCACAGCCAAAGTCACTCATATTTGGCTCCAGAATAAACTCTCTTGCCTGTTTTGAAAACAATACAGCCTATCAATGAAAATGGTGGACGAATGGTAGTCATTCACAATGTCCAGTGGCCAATAACAAAAACAAAGACTTTTAAAAAGAAGTAAACAGAAATTGTAAACAAGCGATCTCAATCAAATGCAAGATTCAGTTTAAAAGATCTATAGGGGCCTTAGAGGTGATTGAGTAAAGTCCTTGTCAAGTAAGTATGATGCCCTGAGTTTGGATTGCTAGTACTCACTAGAAAGGTGTCAGTCTCTAAGCCCAGTGCCAAGGAGACAGAAGAAGTGAACATCTGTCACTCTTGGAGAGCCAGCCTGCCAGAACAGGGAACTTTGGGTGTAATGATCAACCTTTGCACACAAAATACCATGGAAAGTAATAGAGAAACACAATCAATATAAAGCTCCTGCTGCTACATACATGAACTCACAGGTATACACATACCTGCAAGCATACAAATGCACACACCTAGAGTAGTTTTTCATATATCAGCTTCATGCATTTATTTTTTTCATAAGTGTGTGTGTGTGTGTGTGTGTATACAAATGCCACAATGAGCATACGGAGATCAGTATGTATTATTTTCTTCCATGGTGTAGATCTTGGAATCAAACTCAGGTCATCCATCAGGCTTGATGGCACCTTTACCCACTAAGCCAGAAGGTACCAGTGTACAGACTAAGACATAGAAAACCCATTCAGTGAAATAGTTGAGGAAATAGCAAACCTTGGAAACAATATAGACTTACAGTTATAAGTGGACTAAGGGAGGGAGATGGGGGGAGGAAAAGGGAGGGAGGATAGGACTGGAAGGAGATGAGAGAGGGGGCTGCAGCAGGGATACAAAATAAATTATAATAAATAATAAATACAAACAAACAAACAAAATGTAGAGCTGGAGAGCACAGTCCCAACAAATATATCATCTACAATACAACTCCCACACCCGAGCCTCAGAGAGCATTGTAGAAGAGAGAGAGAAAAGATTGTAAGAGCCAGAGAAGTTTTCTAGGAGTTTGTTGTGAAATTGTGTTTCCTAGTAATATCAGAAACAACGCCCATAAATCTCTCAAGCATGAAACAATTTAAACAGAATAACCAAACCCTGTGTAAAGAATTACAAGCAACTATAAACATAATGGGACAAATAGTCTTCCAAAGGAAAGCATACATGTAACAATTATACAGACTTAGGAGGAGGTTCTAATTAGGACTATATATGTGTATGATATGTGGGACAATTTGTATAGAAGAAAAAAAATGGGAAAATGATATTTTGATTCCCAAAGTAAAAAAAAAAAAGAAGTTATAAAAACAAAAAGAATTTGAAAGCTGTTAAAGAGAAACACCACCTTACTTATAAAGGAAAAGCCATTTCCTAACAAACATGAAAGTCAGGAGAGCAAGGAATGATGAAATGGTGCATTTGGAGCCTGATAGAAAATTACTGATTATTTATATAAAGTCAAGTTATTCTTTATAATCAAAAAAGAAATAAAGACCTTCCAAAACAAATACAAATTTCAGGGATTCAAAGCATTAAACCATCTTTGAAGATGATACTCATAGGAATCCTGCACATAAAAGTGGAAGGTAAACACAGCATAAAGAGCTCAGGAAAGGATAAAACCCTCTGTTATTTAGTGAGTCTGATCAAGATGAAAATAAAAGGAGAACTAAATGATAGAGCACCTGCTTAGCATCCTTAGCATCCATGAGACCTCATTCCATCTCTGATACTACAAAAATTTACATGAGATAAATGAATAAACAAGTCAATGGGAAAATCAGTTGAATAGACACTTTTCAAAAGAAGTGAAAATGGACAACGAGTTTTTTAAATGGAGCATATTCACCATCAGGAAACTATACATCACTACTACATTAAGATTATAGCTCAGTCCAGTCAGAATGCATGGAAAAGGAAACCCTAATGAGTGCTCAAAGGAATATAAATTAGTGCAAACTTGGTGAAATTACTGTTGAGATTCCTCACAATAGCATATTATCAAGCTATCCCATTCCTGGGTGTTTATCTGAAGTAATCAAAGGCAGCATGCGGTAGACTTACCTGCACAGCCATGTTTATCATGGTGACACACACAGTAGCCAAATCAGGAAATAGGAGTCCATCAACAAACAGATAATGAAAATGTGATACACAGATGCACAAAGACATATACATGGGAGACAGGTTGGGGCGGGGGAAATTATTTATAACACCATAAAAAGAAAGAATCGTGTTTTTCAGAAAAACGAATAAACCTAGAAATTATAATGTTTTTGAAAGTAAATCAGACTTAGAAAGGAAAACAATGCATGTTTTCTTAGAGGGGAAAATAAGAACATGAAGAGTAGTGGAGGAGTAGGTAATAAAAGGCACTATGAGGGACCAATATGATGAAAGTATATAGTATGCCTATATAAAAATGTTACAAAGACACTCACAATTTTGTACAATTAATATATGCAAAGAGATAGAGCACCATATTAATTGCTCAGGGAACTGCAACATTTTATGAGCTGTATGTTACATTTTACATTTGTTTACATAAAATGCAATTACTTTTCAAAAACTGTAAAAAAAAAAAAACAAAAACAAAAACCTCAAAACTAAGGAGCCACTGCTACGTTCATCAAAGGAAAGATAAATTTTCTTACTTAATGAGTTTTAAAAGTGTTCCAATATAAGTCTATATAAATATCATGAACAAAATGAAAGCATTAAGAGTAATTTTATATTCTTAAACTTGTACCAATTCTCTGTAGATATGTTTGATAGAACAGCCAGTGTTGCATTTCATTGTAAATGAAATATAATATCTGGAAGTAAAATAATATTGCCACAATAAAAGTCTTTAAAAATTGCTGTGGAATTCTAATTAGACTCAGACTATGACTTTCAGGTACATTTTATTTTTCTTAGAAGTATCATAACTCTGTCAATTAATTATGCTCATGGTCCAGTGATAGAATTGGAGATTTAACAGATGAATATGATTATTATCAAATGAACTAAACTAAGCTTTCCTCTGAAGAAAAGAAACACATTTAAAAAGTCAAATGAATTTCATGTGGTGTAGGAAACTGGGGCTAATTTCTTTCAATTACTGATGTGTGGGTATGGGATAATGAGGGAATTGAGAGAGGTGTAAATAGTTCAACTCTTGCCTAGGATTTGCAATATGTCTGTACCTGTAATGCAAACTACAAAAAGCCTACTTGGAAACACATTTTTAAAAATAAATAAATAAATTGCCACTAATAGAAAGTAGCACTGCTAACATGGTTCATAAATGAAATATTGATAGTAAAATGATCATTTTAAATCAAAGATGATAAGAGAGAAAATTAATAAGGTTTGCTTTGAGACTGATTTGCCTATTACCAGAGGGTTTGGGGGAGTATGTGCTGCCCTGAGGCATTCTCTAGGAGTGATTTTCCCTAGATGGATGGAAGCATCACCAGAGGTCCACCAAGTTTCAAGGACAGTAGGACAGTGATGTGCAGGCTGCTCACACTGTGTGCAGCACATCCTAGCCTAGCCTCTGGCACTTACAGCCTAGAAGACCTGGGTCACATGAACAGCTGAGTCTGATTCCTATTTGTGAAATAGTTCTGACCCTCTTGTGAGTACTGAGATAACTAAATGCCATACAGAAAATATTTAAATGTGCAAAGAGAGGACAGGAAGCTATCTGGACGAATTTCCTCTTGTTATAGAATGAACTGCAACAATTCAATGTTTTACAATTTGACTCACTTGTTAAGATACAGTGAACTGTTCCACAGGGCAGAAACGGGCCTCTCTGCTCAGAGTCTTAGAAGACTTTACTGCAAATACTGATCAGCAACATTGTTTTCTGGAACTCAGAGGTCTTTTCTGAATTAATTCCTGTCATTACCAGGAGTCAGTTTGCTGCAGTTTTTCTTTCTTACTACTGGTAACAGGTCAGTCTCAGACCATTCCATGTTCATGTGGAATCTCTGTCTTCTTAGGTTTGATTATCTGTGACTCGACTCTCATTGGCTCATGTGATAAAATTAGGACCACCCTTTTAAATCAGTCTTTTATTATTTCAAGATCAATTGATTTTTAACCTTAATGTCCCTGTAAAATCTCTTTTCCCATGAAGTTATCATAATGGTTAGGACTTGTCATCATAGTCACAGTCCCATATGTTAAGTTGGGCAATCCTGGGTGCACACTCTTTACCCTCTTTGCCTTCAATAAACATTGAGTTTTTAATTCCCCTGTTGCTGTATCTAAGAGAAGCAGAGCCTGTGTTGGGTTTCTGTAGACATACTTCATCTTAATACTATGTAAATCTATGTAAATTTGTCCACATGGTCACTTACAAGATCTAGAAAGTCCCATTATTCGAGATCCAGGCTGAAGAGAAAACTGATACATCCCTGATTTTTTGTTTGTTTGTTTGTTTGTTTTCCTGCTTGTGGGATCCTTTTTTTCCTACTGAGTTACTGTGTCCAGCCTTGAAGTGATGACTAGTGTCTGGTCTTATTGTAGCCTGTTATTTCATGTTCAGTTGATGTCCCAGGGAGGCCTGCTCTTTTCTGAAAGGAGGTGAATGGGAGGCGAATCTTGGAGAGAGGAGAGGAAGGGAAAACTGTGGTCAGGATGTAATAAAGGAGAGAAGAATTTTTAAAATGAAGCTAAAAATAAGAGCCAGAGTAAGATCAGAAATTGGGGCTGAGGAGATGCATAAAACCTATTTTTTTTTTCATCTAGGGCATACTAGTAAATGGGGAGCTGGTGACCACAAGAGGGTGGTCTGGCCAACAAAGTGAACAATGCAGCAAAGGTCAAATCGTCTGTGAGCATCGGCAATGCACATTGACTTTTGATATCAAAATTCATTCTTGATGGCTAGCCACTGCTTTATTATTGATTAAGTATTCAGAAAAAAAAGTAGAATGAGATGGAATCGTGGGCTCTAGCCCATCACTTTCCCAATTCATGGCAACAGAAATTATTCCTGAGTAAGCATGAACAAAACAGAAGATCCTCATACAACTCTGACCCGAGAATTCCAGGTGTGGAAGGTCAGAATCTGGGACAGCCGTCCTCCCTGTGGACAAGGAGAGCCTGGAAAAAATAACATCAATGTGTGTTCTGCATTTGCCTTCTCTACTAGGGCTTTGCATCTTTGCATCTTCTTGGTAACTATCATATTTTGTGAAATGGAAGTAGGATTTTAGAGAGACTAAATAGTATCTGACTCTCACAGAAGTGTGAAGGCAATATGTAGTGACAATTTTGGAATTTGGTTTCTTTACAAACACAGAAATATTATTAGAATGTGGTTTTTTTGTTGTTGCTGTTTTGCTTTAATCCCAGGTGTAGAAATGTGGGGCTGCTTCAGACTGTCCACAGCAGCTGACTATGATTTGCCTTGTGCTCAGCACAAGTGTGGTTTTGCCAGCTGCAGATAATTTCTGCAATTTGTGTGGTCTTTGGAATTCTTGGATCTTTTCAGAGGCACATAAATGTGAGGGCCCCAAAAGTCAGGGTGGTGTTTGGTAGTTGTTCAGTGGGGGTTGTTTGTGGTTTGCTAGTAGTTGTGGTCAAAGATGAAAGGAAAGGAAAGAAATTAGATCAGGGATTTTTCCTATTTTGTCTCTCCCATGTATCCTTGTGTCTCTCATTTTTAGTGTTAGGGGGTGAAATGGGGGCAGGGGGTTAAACAGTGGGAAAAAGAAGAACCCACAAAATAGCAAAGACAAGCTATTGTTAATACTCGTGATATTTGTCTCTTACTTTAATTATTTTACTTATAAAAATCTTCATATTACCTCTTATATTGGTTCCATGACCTCTCCTCTCTCTCTCTTTCTCTTCGAGACAGGGCTGTGTAGCCTTGGTTGTCCTGCACTCACTTTATAGACCAAGCTGGCCTTGAACTCACAGAGATCTGCCTGGATGTAGCTCTCTCTTAGATGAGTCTATTTTGCTATGCATTTACTTATCAAACACATATAATACATACAAATACATATGTACAGAGAAGTTTGCACATCTTCCCTGAGAGATATGGCTTAAAATACTTAAATCCATCTATTTATTCCATACCTAACTCACTACAGCAATCCCAGACTCATTATATGACTGATAGGAAACTTAGCTAACCTTAATGCAACATAAATGGTAAAATTTTCATCTCCTGACTTGACACCAATTACTATCTACCTACTTGGCATGCCATTCTGGTTCATATTTCACCTTTAACTTACAAATCCAAATACTGCAAGTAACTTGAAAATGAGTTATTAGAGAACATTTTGCCCCATATCTTGGTATCAATTGTAGGGTGGACTTAGTGAAAATCTCCAGCTGTGGAGTTTCCAAAGCTAAAGAGAACTGGAAAACAATGGTGCTTGCGTATTTTGAATCTTCTAGAACCATGATGAAGGTACAGCTTTTGCTAGGTTCTAAAAAAGCAATGCTGCTTTGCTTGGAGTAATTTAAGCATGAGACTCTTTCCTCCACTCATCCACACTCAGAAAATCCAGACTGATAAAAAATATGTGATATTATCCTGTTTGTTACTGCATTCCTGCAACAGTACATAAAAGTAGGAAGTTTTCAATGAATGTGTATCTGTTGAGTTCAAGAAACACAATGGACTGCAATCCTAGAGAATCCTTTAATGGTTACAAAGCCATTATACTTGTCACTGAAACTTTGTGTACATACATTTATATATACATATATATGTATGTATTATATATATAATAAATGTTACATTAGCAATGAAAGCTTTGTTCACTTTAATTTACTATTAGCATATTATGGGTTGAAAAAATATTCACTTCTACTAATTTCTTTATACTCCTCTTCAAAACAGGTTGAACATTTACTTTGACAATGTCTTTACACATTTTCAAAGAAGCTACTACCAAATTCTCATAAGCCAAAAAGTTGGCCTCTTCACCTTGTTTTTGCCCAAACTGTCCTCTTCTTCCTGGGTTTTGCTGCTTTTCTATTTATCCTTGAAAACTTATATTCAATTGTAGTTTTTGAAGAAATTGTCTTTTTATCTAAGTTGTAAAATGTATGAGTATGAGGTTATTTTAGGATCCTTTTATCATTTCAGTGTCTACATAATAGACAGTGATATAATCCATATTGATTTTCATGATGTTGTTTTATATAATTTCTGTATGAGTTTTGCTAAACATTTATCAATGTGATACTTTCAATGAATGAGATTTTGTGTTTATTGATTGATTGTTTTGCATTTGGTTTCATGGATCTGTTTTTAATTTATTAGTTCCTTTCACTTGATTTGGATTAAATTTTTTCTTCCTTTTTTCATTATCTAAATTTTTTAAGTAAAAGCTTGGGTTATTTATTTGAGGCCTTTCTTCTTTCTTATCATGGGCACTTAAAGCTGTGCATTTTACTCTAAGCATTCCTTTATCTGACTCTTAAAAATTTTGGCATGCTGTGCTTTCAGTTTGATTCAATTGAAAAGACTTTCCCCTCCATCACTGGAAAGATGCCTCAGTCTTTAAGAGCACTTTTTGACCCTTCCGGTGACCTGTGGCTCAATTCTCCTTATCCACGTGGCAGCTCACAAACTGTTTGTCTCTAGTACCAGAGAACCAATGCCTTCTTCTGAGCTCAGTGAGCACCAGGTACACATGTGGCACATGGACACACATGCAGGCAAAACAGCCACACAGAAAAAAATAAAATAAAAATTAGAAACCACCAAGGCTATGAAATGAGACTCTTTCTAAAGCAAAACCAACCAACCAATGAAACAAACAAAAACAAGCTCTGCCCTCCCCCCACCCCGCCCAGAGATTTCCTCTTAGACTTATATAACATAGAGAACTGTGTTGCTTAAATTTTATTGTTCAGACATTTTTCTGTTATTGATTTCTAATTTGGTTCCATTATCATAAAAATCATTCTTGGTTGGATTTGAATGCTTCTAAAAAGTGTTAGGTGTTTTGTATTCATTTGTTTTTTGTGGCTAAAGTTTTGGTCCACATGCTTAAAAATTTCAGGTACATTGAAATATTCTGTCTTATTTATGTAAAGTGTTATATCATTATAATTCATATTGAGTTGGTTGTAATGTAGGTTTTTATGTATTACTCATTTTTCTGCTATTTCATATAGTCCTTAGATAAGTATGTTAACATATAAGACTAGTAAGAAGTGTCTTCTCTCTTTGTTAGTGTTTTAGTTAGGGTTTTATTGGTGTGAAGAGACACCAGGACTGAGGCAACCCTTATAAAGGAAAATATTTAATGTGGTTGGCTTACAGTTTCAGAGGATCAGTCCATTTCATCACGACAGGAAGCATGGCAGTGTACAGGCAAACATGGTGCTGGAGGAGTCAAGAGTTCTACATCTTGAACCAAAGGCAGCAGAAGGAGATGGCCACGAGCTTAGCTTGTGCACATTTTGCCTCAAAGCCCACCTCCACAGTGACACACTTCTTTTAAAAGGCCACACCTAAACCCAGGAGGCCACATTCCTAAACTGTCACCCCCTATGGACCAAGCATTCAGACACATGTGTCATAGGCACCATGTCTAGTCAAACCACTGCAGTCAGCTTTACTTCCCTTAACTTGAAACTTCCTTGAGAAGCCATACACACAACCAAAATAAAGGCTTTTCCTAGTGAATTAAGCCTTTCATTTTTATGTAATTTTCTTCTTTTCCACTAACAATTGTATTTGGTTCACAGTTTACTTTATAAGACCTACTTCAACTTTCTATTAGTGATTATATAAAATGTTCATTTCTATTTTTTTCCTTGAGTGTAGAAATATTTTACAATTGAAGCAAATTTCTCATTGAGAGCTAATGTTTTTTTTATGTTTAGCTCTTTCAGAAAATAATTGTCTCTATTGAACACTTAGCTATCTTGAGTTTAATGCAATTATTGATTTTTAAACAAATTTACCATTTTGCTATTTGTTATTTCCCATTTATTTAAACTTCCTCTTTTTCTTCTTCTTGACTTTTTATAGATTGTTTAAGGAATTATTATTTAAAGGTACTTCTTTTTATTCTCTTCTATTTTTGTTCTATTACTCAGAACATTTTTATAATTTTTCCCCATGGCATTATAATATACTTATTTACTTTTCACAGTATTTCAAGCAAAAAATAAATTTTATCTTGTTTTTAATTAAGTATAGAAAGCTTAGCACGATATATTAAGTGCTTTCAACTTCCTCTCTTTCTGTTGCATTTATTATACAGGTTACATTTACTAGAAAATAATAAACTAAACATGAATACAACCCATAGTTGCCCCCTCCCTCCCCCAAAATCCTTTTTAAAAAGGGATGGGATCTTAGTATTTACAACAGTAACACTGATGCAGTAAAGAACCAGTCTGCCTCCATCTTAGGCTTAAAAGCCATTTAAGAGGAAAGACAAAGTAGTTGCATTCCTGTTTCTGATTATACCTCTGGTTCTCAAAGACTGTGCTATGCCCTACCTGCTCCCTCAACTACAAATGGTTCTGTGATGCCTAGTCCAGGAATAGCAATCATGTCTTTGTTTCAAAAGTTGTTTTAAGCATCTTGAAATTCTACCTATTTTTCAAAAGTTTATATGAGCACCTATGACTACAGTGTTATAGGATTACCTGTCATGACTACCTTGTTAGGCCGACTTTGCCACTGTCTTTGGTTCAAGAGGCCATTAGGACTAATTTGTTACACTCATGATCTGCTCCTGTAACTCTATTTTGCCTGAAAAAATCTTCCATTTGGATACTCCCTATCCCTGAGATATAAAATCCTTGTCTTCCTCATATACAAGGTTGATGTCAAGAACCCTGCCTTAGGGAAAGGCAACCTGTGCATACAAATTTTAAAGCTTGCTTTAATTAATTGCTTGCTTTAACTCATTTGGTCATAATGATTTGGGTCTGTGGTCTTTCTTCCTCTATCTTTGATACTAACAGAAGCTGAAGATCATTATGAATGAAATAAGGAATATTTTAATAGATATGTATGTTTACTTTGATTTTAGGACTGTATAATGCACGCATATGTTGAGTGATAAGTGAAATAAGCAAAGCACAAAAAAGCAAATACTTTGTGATCTCACTCGTACTTAATCTAAAATGATGGTTGCATAAAAGTTAAATGCAACACTACTAGAGCAAGTGAAGATCCAAGGAAGATGAGACTGGAAATGTCAATAACTGGGTAATAAGTTATCCTTAGATAGAAACAAAATATCCTAATATGGTATTGTACAGTGGCATGATGGCAGATAAAAGTATTATGTTTTTAAAAGGCTAATATCAAAGATTGTAAATGTCATGCCATAATGAATTAATGATTGGTTTAATATATGTGTACTTAATCTGATTTTAGTGTTTTATGATTCTTGCATAAATTGAATTATCATACAGCATTCGGTTAACAGGTACCATGCTTACTATGTTTTTAAACAGATTCAATAACTAAAGAAAAACCCATATCCAGAAATAACATAGTCTGTCCACTAAACACCAAACACAATCTGCCTATCTTCCCAAAAATATTCTCAGAGAAAAATGCCTCATTTTACGTGAGGAAGCCATGACATGGATGGCAACATGATTACCAGACAACAGGCTGCGTAAGTAAGAAAAAAAAAATCCTCAGGACAAAAAATTTAAAGATCTTAACACAAAGAATTATCAAAGCAGAAATTTATACTGGTCAAACCTGTTCTTGGGGATTGGAAGTAAAATAAAGACATTCTCAGGTGGAGCAAAGCTAACTGACCATGGGCTGAGCCACTGCAAAACAAATGTGAGAGTTTTAAATACACGAGGAAAATTGTATCATGGAGAAAATTTGATCAGAAAAAAGTGAAGGAAGAGCAGAGTTGGTAGGCATCTTGCAAAACACAGGTTTTGTTCTCTATGCTGCTTAAAATACATATGAAAGGTTAAGCAATGAATTAAAATATCAGCTGCAGCGATGGTGCGGCACTAAGAAGCGCACGTTCCTCTCATAGAAGGCCTAAGTTATGTTCCTAGCACCTGATGCTGTACTTTTTCAAACTATTTTACTTATGCTTCTTATGTCCCTTTCTCCCTACTTCATCCCAATCCCTTCTAACACCCCAATACTGGATATGAGAGACAGGTTAGTGCAAAGAGGGGTCAGAGTTCTCTTTAGCTACTTCTTGCTGGTTAGGGTGGTTGAGTTCTTCGCCTCAAGCTCAATCTTCATGTCAGGATATCTCCAACTTCTTGTCAAACTGTATCAGCAGCAACTAGGAGCAGCAGAGGTGGACACCAGCAGCCTTCTTTCTTGGTGCTCCCTTTCTCTCTCTGGGCTCTGGCATTTATTCCCTCTCCAGAGTCCTCAGAGTTAAACTATCTGCAGCTGGCAAAGAGCCCCTCTCACAACCCCCATGAGTGTCCATGCTGCTGTGGACAATCTGAATCAGTCCCATATCCCACACCTGGGATTAAAACAGGACAGGAGCCTACAGCAGAGGGCCTCTGAAAGACTCTACCCAGCAGTGTATCAAAACATATGCTGAGACTCATAGCCAAACTTTGGGCAGAGTGCAGGGAATTTTACAAAAGAATGGGGATATAGAAAGACCTGGAGGGAACAGGAGCTCCAGAAGAAGAGCAACAGAACCAAAAAATCTGGGCACAGGGATCTTTTCTGAGATTGATACTCCAAACAAGGACCATTCATGGAGATTACCTAGAACCTCTGCACAAAGTAGCCCATGGCAGCTCAGTGTCCAAGAGGGTTCCCCAATAACAGGAACAGAGACTGTCTCTGACATGAACTCAGTGGCTAGCTCTTTGACCGCCTCACCGTGATGGAGGAGCAGCCTTGTCAGGCCACAGAGGAGGACACTGCAGCCAGTCCTGATGAGTCCTGAGAAGCTAGGGTCAGATGAAAGGGGAGGAGGACCTCCCCTATCATTGGACTGGTGGAGGGGTATAGAAGAAGAAGAGGGAGAGAGGGTGGAATTGAGAAGGGATGGGGGAGGGGGCTACAGCTGGGATACAGGGTGAATAAACTGTAATTGATATAAAAAATAAAAATTAAAAAAAACAAACAAAAAAACCATGTTTGCATTCACAAACATCTATGTCAGGTGGCTCACAGTTGCCTGCAACTCCAGCTCCAGCAGAACTGACACTCACTTCTAGAGGCAGGGGCACCAGGCAGGTACACAGTGCACATCATCCAATAAATCTTTCAAAAACTTAATAGATCTTTTAAAAGTTCTGGTAGGTTTTACCCCCTATTTTATTGACACATAATTTATTAAAGAAATGCATACAGTTACATTGTGCAACGTGTTTTGATGAGTGTATGCACTATGACATAATTACCACAAAGCTAATTAGCATATCTATAGTATCACTTAGTAGTGCCTTCGTTTTTACTTTTAATCGTAACATTTGAGATCTCAGAATTTTAAAATATGATAAAATATTAATTGTAGTTGCTTCACTGTACTTTAGACCTCCAGAACCTCTTCATTCTGCTTTGCTGAATTCCCCTACCCTTTACTTGCACTTCACTCCACTTCCTCTATACTCAGGCCCTGGAAGCCTTCACTCCACTGTATAATTACTGGGCCCAGAGCATGAAGCCTGGCTATGATTCTGAAAGCTCACTTTCTTGAAGAGAAAATGTCATAGCATAAAGGGAAATTGAAAAAAATAAACTTGCAGTTTGGGCCAAAACTTGGAGGCAAAAAGTCTTAGCCTCCATCTTGCTCATAATAGTGTCACAACTTAATCCTAAGTGAGGTATCCCAAAAGCAGTAAGAAACATATGGTATATACTCACTTATGTAGACCTATAGGATAGGAAGGTCATGCTGAAATATACACACCTAGGGAAGATATACAAGAAGGAGGACCCAGGTTGGTATGATCAATGCTCGTTTAGATGAACAAATAGGATGGACATTGAATAGAGGAGAAAACAAGCAACAGGACAGGAGCATACCAAAGTGGACCTCTGAAAGAATCAATATATCAAAGCAGATATTAAGACTCACAATTAAGCCCTTGGCAGAGGGCGGGAAGTAATAATAAAAATAGGGGAAGTTAGTAAGACTTGAGGAGAACAAGAGCTCCACAAAGACCAAACTGAGCAGGGCACAGGGGTCTTATATGAGACAGTTTCTCCAACCAAGGACCATATATGGATATGGCCTAGAATCCCCGCTCAGATGTGGCCCATGATAGCTCAGTGTCGAACTGAAGACCC
Source organism: Pachyuromys duprasi (assembly GCA_028658305.1). Lineage (NCBI taxonomy): Eukaryota > Metazoa > Chordata > Mammalia > Rodentia > Muridae > Pachyuromys > Pachyuromys duprasi. The sequence continues at coordinate 5,449,115 of CM053767.1, forward strand.
TAGTAAGGGAACCAGGGACTGTTTCAGTCTTGAACTTGAGGGCTGACTCTTTGACCCTCCCCCATACATGCCAGGGAGTAACAGCCTGGCTAGATCCCAGGGGAGGACATTGCAGCCAGCCCTGAGGAAACAAGATGAACTGGGGTTGGATGGAAGGGGAGGAGATCCTCCCCCCGTTGGTGGACTTGGAGGGGGCAGGGAGGAGATGAGGGAGGGTTGGGGAGGGTGGGAGGGAATGATGGAGGGGGCTACACATGGGATGCAAAAAACCTAACCTGTGATTGATATAAAAATAAATAAATTTTTAAAAAAGAAAATATTTTTCAAAGCCAAAAATATGTCTATGGAGAAGGGCATATTCTCCCGGAAGACATGTCTTTCTTCTCTTGTTTACATGGTACATTCCCTTGCTCTCTAATGTCTTTCTCTTTCATACCACATCACAAAATCCACCACACACATATGTACATTTTGATGATTGTACAAGACTGTCTTCCAAATTGTGGTATCCATTGCATTCCCATAGCCAGTGTTTAAGGATTCACTTTTCTCCATGTCCTTACCAACTCTTGTTGTCTTTGGGGTTTTCATAATAGTTATTCTAAGTTAAGTGAGGTGACATCTCATTGTGGCTTTAGTTTACATTCCCTGATAATGTTAAGCATTGTTACCCAGGCCTATTGGCCTGTTGATTATCATTTTATAAGAAATATCTATTCAAGCATTTTGCTTACTTTTTAATCTGGCAGTTTTCTTGCTATCAAGTTATTCAATTTTGCCTGTGTGTTTGTGTGTGTGTGTGTGTGTGTGTGTGCGCGCGCACATGTGTATGTAAAATACTATATGGGATTCTATGTTAAATGTATGGTTCACAGCTCTTCGATTGATTGCTTTCTTTGTTATGACAATGCATTTTTATTTGCTATAATCTCACTTGGCTATTTTTTTAAATTTTGTTCCCCATAATTTGGGAGTCATTAAAAAAATACTATCCAAACTAGCATCAGAAAACATTTCCTCATTCCTTGTCTGAGAGCTAGGCAGATCTCCACTCTGGTATTCATTTATTGTTAGATCCACTTGTATTCCCAAGGATCCCTTTTCTAGGTTCTGGGGCTAGAAATGGGGTGGGAGGCCTTGGCTTCCTTTTCATGTGTGCACTTAGAAAACTAAGCATTGGAAAACAGAGATACAAGAAGTATTATAAATATTTTCGATGAATGGAACTAGAGCCACTAAATATTCACATGCAAAAGAATTAAGTGAATATCACCACACATTGTAGAAAAAAAACTAACTAAAAACAGGAATAGAACTCAGCGTTTCAGCATTTGTAAGCATGTGTGAGGTCTTAAGATCAATCACCACTGTATAGGGGCCGTTGGTTATGTAAGATGTGTGTATACCTGGGTGTCTCTCTCTCTCTCTGTGTGTGTGTGTGTGTGTGTGTGTGCGCGCGCACATGTATTTTTTATTATATTTTCTTTCACATTCCCTTTAAGAAAAACAAATTTTTAAACGTGTAGCTTTTTGTAGTGGGCTAAATTTTGGCAGTGTTATTTTAAGTCAGTTTAACTTAAGAGACTCATGGAGCAAGTGAATTTTGGATATCATAATATATAATTACATAATTGTGTGTTATTAAGACAAAAATGGATTTTCATTATTCTGGCACTCAAATTCAGGACTAAATATAAGGTTAAACCGCATTTGTAATTGGCAATTTTATAAGGAACAACTAAAAAATTGGAAGCAAGTACAGACATAAATCCTAGAATGTTTAAATATGCTGTCTAACTGTTGAGGATGTCACCAGGTTTACCAGATAATTTTCCATCCTTGTGGCTCTTAGGTTAAAATTTTGCAAATAAATTACTTACTGCAGCTCTACTTAGAAGAAACAAAACTAATTCACACTGCATTCAAGGCCTAAATTCAACAGCTGAAACTATAAAACTGCTAAAACACAGATTTAAATCACTACAGTTTTGAATTATGCAGTTGCTTTTAGATATGGTAGATAAGTAATACCCCAAAATGAACTTTATCAATATTAAAACATTTGTGCTTTAACAGTGAATGAAAATGAGAACATGACTGCTTTTACATATGATTGAAGAAAAGGGTTTTTAGTGTAGGTATGTGGGAGAATATAGCCAGAGGCATTTGGAAAGATCCAGCAGAATAGACCAGGCCCTGACAGGAGGCTGAGGAATATGAGAGAAGAAAAGAGGAGAAAAGGGGGCAAATGGACCAAGAGAACCAAGAGCAAGCCAAGATTAGAAGCAACAAAGCAAGTAGCAGATATTGCTGTATTGTAAAGGAATCCGAATCTGGAGAAAGAGAAGCAGAGACCCAGGCCTTGGGGGGAAGAAGTTAAGGATAGGGGTACTGAGGGAGACTTGTCTCATGTCTTTTTAGGAACTGACAAACATCCCATTGAGAACGGGAAGAGACAGTCCACAGGATGGGAAAATAAATTTGTAAAGTATATGATATTTGAGAATTCATATCAAGGTAATGTGTGGCAGTTTCCTCCAAGATTAAAACCTTTGCTCTTGGGAGGGGAAACTTTTCAAGACATAGAAAGGAAAAGGGGGAAGAAACAATAGGATATTTTAAAACAGCATGGAGATGAAGTATTTCATCCTACAAGGAAGCTTTTTAAGACAGGCATTATACAACTCAAAATAGCTCCAAGAAGTCCATGGAACTAATCAGATTCACTAGGCTCCTCCCTCCCCAAGCGTACATAAGCAGTAAAGACTGCTGGGTGTTTCTCTCAGACAAGCTCAGCTGGCAAGAAGAAGGTGAATTCAGCCTAAGATCCATCAGAAAGCAGACAATAGCTGAGCTGCTTGGATGTTGCACAGACAGACTGATTTACCTGGAAAGGACACTCCAACCTGTTGATCTACCTGCAGGCTCAGTGTGCTCCAGGCTTCCAGGCTTCCAGCCTTCACGGATTATCACTCCTGCTAGGTTGGACATTGTTGTTTCAGCTATCTTTAATTCGTTTCTGCTCTTGTAAGTAACTCCTCATTCAGGGTCCTTTAACACCAATAAAACTCATCGGTGAGCCAAATAGGACTTTGGTACTATCCACACATTGAGATGTCATCAGTTCTCTGTCTGGGGTGAGTAGACATTTGTCCATGTTTCTCCAGGAATAGTATTACACAACATAGACTACAAAGAGTACTGTGAAACTCAACAATAAAAATCAACCATGTTAAAATGAACAAAATAATTAAGGAGACTTTTCCCCAAAGGAAAACTTGTAAATGATCAAAGCCACATATAAGTTCATCCTCACGCCCAATGTCACTGCATCCCGGAAATCCCATCACTGCTAGGGAGTGTTGCTCTACATTAATATTCACTGGGAAATGTAACTCAACTCCACAATAAGACAATGCTCAAACCCACTAAGAAAGCTATGTACCTTAAGTTTCACACATATTGGTGAAAGTTGGGATTTAGACCCACAACAAGCAGCTGAGGTGCCCATTTAACGAAAGCAGACCTACCTCCCAGGTTCTCCCAGCATTACCTGATAGAGAGCATGGCTAGCATACCCTGCCCTCTGCCCTGACCTTTCCAGCCTAGGGGCTAGGATTCCCCTCCCCCAGAAGCTCTTTCCTATATAATCCAGACTTTTTGTGCTCTCTCTTTTTCTCTTTCTCTCTCTTTCTCTTTCTTTCTCTATTGACTCCCCCTCTCTCTCATGAGAGAGAGAGAGAGAGAGAGAGAGAGAGAGTTTTCTGGAATCAGTGAACCTGCCCAAAAGCTGACCCTAATAGACCTGCATTTATGTACACTAATTTGGCTTGAAGTACCTCATTTCGCTGGTATAGATAACCTATCAGTGAGGAAGTGGTGAAATGGAATCCTTCACAGTATTGTATGAACACAGACTATCCAGTCCCTTTGTAAAATAATTTACAATAAAAATAACTCTTTGTAAGTTAAATATAAAGTTAACATGAGACTGAGAAACCCAGATCTATGGCTGTTCTGTGCAGTCACAAGAACTAAAATTATGCATTACACACACAAAGCAATGTGTGTACACATATTCCATGGCCATTTTCACAAAAGCAGACAGTACAAACTACCCAAATGCCTCCCAGCTTATGAAAAGATTGGAAAAAGCATAAGACTGCCATGAATGTTTTTAAATATTACTAATTGAAGAAGCCTTTGGTAAATTTCCATATATCTGTCCACCAATGTGAAATTACAAAAGAGACTAATATAGACACAGAAGATAGGCTGGTGACTGAAGAGGCTTCATGGAAAGGAAAACAAGGACTCTTAATGTAAGATGGTTTTTAAAAGAGAGCTACAGCTTTGAAATGGATATGTACCTGGAACCCCCAAAGAGAAAGAAACAAAACTACAAAGCCTCGGGGATTGTCCTAGCCCAGGCTCTTGAGCTTACATACTTCTTTGCACAAGGATAACAAACAGTGCTTGGAGGTTTTTCTTGCTCATACCTAGTGTAGAGTTCTAGTGTTTGGTTGTGTATATGACTGGATGATAACGAAGGGAGGGAGGGAAGAAAATATGAAACATAATTAGGTGGTCTGCATGTTAAGTTTGATCCTTACACCCTTTGGTCTTACCAGATTTTTCCTTTTTCAAATCCTCCTCAGGTGACCTTTCGTGAATGAAACATTGCTTTGTCTCTAGAAACTTCAATTTGAGGACTATAACTTGAGGATTTCAGATGGGACATTCCTTGTTCTCTTTGTTTTGTTCGTCTTCTTTTGAGAGGCAGTGTCCACTTGACTGTCCAATACCATTTACTGAAATTTATTAGCTGCAATCTTTATCAAGTGGCCAATTCATTGCAGGAAGTCTCAAACGCAGACATGCCTAAATCTTTCCAAACTTCTGGTTTTCTTTCTAAGCCTGGAGGTGGAGGAGATTAAAAACATGCTGGAACTGGGTGGATGAGAGGCGCCGAAAGAGAATCCTTCGCTCTGCTACAGATATGCCGGATTTCCCAGCCCTGGATTCATCTCTGTATACTGGGTATGATGCTGCATGTGTAAGCATCCTCCTCTGTGTTCAGCACTGGTCTTTTCTGTGCTTTCTTGATATTTTCCTAGAACATCTAGAGGTCCATCGAGGCTAAAATTTTGACCTCCCAAGAGAGGTCATGTTTCAGAAAGAGAGTAGCTACCTGGTCTTTAGAAACAAGGAGAGCTCTGCTCATTTCCTTTTGGTGTGTTCTCCAAGTTTCTCCTTGCTTAGTTCTGAGGCCACTGCCACGGGGAATTGGCTCCCAGGCCATTAGTATCCCTGCCTTCAGCTGCATTAGGTTCACCGCCCCCGCCTTGCCAAATTGGTTATGGTTACAACTTTGCAGACATGCCCCACTCCAAATGTCTCTTATCCTGCTCTCTTATTTTCTTCTGTGCTTGTCTATGTGGATTTGAAACCTTGTTTTCATTCCGGTAATAACATTTAATGTGGTCTTGTGAGACAAAGGAAATAAGATTTCTCAGTGTGCCATTTTTAACTAGAAGCCTAATGTATTGTTTTACTTCAATAAATTGGAGATAACAGAGCTGACACAGACCAACAAAATGCTTTGACTCTCAGTATCAAAATGTATCTCTCCAAGTTAAATGATGCAATTAAGACGGCAATGATAGAACAACCCTGCTCCAGTTCTCTGAGGAGGTCCAAGACAAGAGTCTGTGAGAAACTGGCCCTGTTTAACCAATAAAATATGTGAGGATGAGTTCCTGAAAAGACTGACTTATTGTTATAAAGAAGATTGCTAAAATCTGAGCATCCTTTCTGTTTGAAATATACCTTTGTACTCAGCCTGACCCTCTGGACTTTCGTAGATGAAAACCTCGGCAGGTATCCAGCACAGGTAATTTGTAGTCTAAGAGAGATAATTTCTATCTCATCCATCATTTTCTACTTTGTTGCATGAGAAGAATTCCCTGATCACAGAAGACTCTTGGCAGGAACAGGGTGAGATAAAAAGTGAGAAAAGCTGGTGTGAATGGATCAGGTTAGAATTGAATATGTAATGTATTTGGTTATTTTAGGAGGCATGTGCAAGCCTAAAATAATATAGAACATACAGGCAATCCTGATGGCCCTTGCTCTGCCACTCCAATAACGTTAATAGAGTTGTTGTATGACTTGTTTGTGGGGATTTAAACAAAACATTGTACTTCCAGTCACCAAAAGGAGTGTGCTTGGATGTTGTTCTGTAAGACTGATGACAGTGGAGGTCATGAACTTCAGCGGGGGAATTAGCAAGCACAGGGGTGACTGTCAGGCTTGCAGAACATTTATCTCTGAGATAAAACCTTGTATTCTATTTTCAAGGATATCCAGGAGTAGGCAAAGGTAATGTAATTATTCTCAGAGGATATACACAGCCATAGAACAATGAGAACACTTAAAAGGTGCCCTTAGCCATTTCACAAACCGAAGGCTGAAAAGGCTCTGTTCACTCCTTTATGATGTCATTACAGAAACACCTTGGAAACCAAGGTTCATGAATGTAAATTGCTGGGGAAGCAATCGACATAATTAATGGAGGAGAAAGTATTCTTTTAAAAATTGTTCTTTACAGTCTGAGCTTGGATATAATATTGTTCAAAATGTGTGAATAATGACATTCAAATATGTCTTGGATATATTTTTCTCTCTTAAGTATCTATGAAGTGTGAATGAGAATTATTTTGTGTACCTATCTTCTTATTCAAGAATAATAGAGCATATATAACAACAGAAGGTGTCTGAGCACTTCAGGATCTTGGTTCCATTCTTGTAGATATACCTTATTCTAAAATTTCTGAATGCTTTAAAAAATAAATTTATAAACTTAAAGGACATGATTATAACATTATGGCAAAATTCTAAAATTACTGATTTATTTTACCTTCTAAATATCCATACCTTTTTCTAATTAACCAGAATGACCACAAGGATATATGTCAAATTTTGTATGCTACTTCTACAGGGGCTGGAAGTCATCATCTTATAGTTATTATTAAAAATAATCAGTTTTCATTGATAATTATTTCATCTTAAATGACACTGACAAGTATAATCTCAAAAACTGTTTCCCATTGTGATCCAACATATACCTGAAGTAAAATCATCTATGGATTGCTTCTATCAATTCTGTGTTTCCCAACAGTGTAGATGGGTACAGTTTACTTAATGACAATATCTCCCTTATCAGGTTATTGCAATACTTCAGGGACTTGGTATATATATTAAGGCTAACAGTTGTACTGAAAACCTAGTAAAATTCAGTAGCTTTCTGCTACTAATAATGTAATTTTCAAACACACTAGCATATGTTTGAATACAGTTTGTACCTCACCTTTGAATTATTTGGATTTGTTCAATTTTTCTATATTTAGATGAAACTCTTTAAAAATCTGGAGTTACATTTCACATGCCAACAAGTTCCTCCTTCACTTTTTCAACTATCATCAACTCCTATATCTAATATTATCTATAGTGATTAAAGATTATAATTGGGACTCACAAAAATTTTTTAAAATATAGAAAATAAATAAGGAGTCAGTGAGATATCTTATTCAGGAATGGATACAGAAATTGTGGTACTTTTACACAATGGAATACTACTCAGCAATAAAAAAGGAGGAAATCATGAAATTCGCAGGCAAATGGTGGGACCTGGAAACGATCATCCTAAGTGAGGTATCCCAAAAGCAGAAAGAAACATATGGTATATACTCACTAATATAGACCTATAGGATAGGAAGGTCATGATGAAATCTACACACCTAGGGAAGATGTACAAGAAGGAGGACCCAGGTTGGTATGATCAATGCTCATTTGGATGGACTAATGGGAGGGACATTGAATGGGGGAGAAAACAGCAACAGGACAGGAGCATACCAAAGAGGACCTATGAAAGAATCAGTATAGCAATGTATCAAAACAGATATTAAGACTCTCGGTTATGCCCTTGGC
>CM053767.1:5457603-5499978 GCA_028658305.1 Pachyuromys duprasi
AAAGACAATGCATAAATTATTGCTAGATAGATTCATGAAGGTAGCCAGGACCTGCTTTTCAAAACACAGATAATTGCTTTTTAAAAGATACAAAAGTCAAAATGTGATCAAGGCTGGAGTTTGAACTGCAGGAAGTAGCTCCAATGCCCTAACTTTCCCCAGTCTTTCAGTGACCGGAAGCGGGATTGGAGAGCTACCCTGAGGCCAGGGGCACTATGGATAAATTCCAGCTTCAGTCAGACCACCTGAATGTGAACATTATCTCCTGGCACCACAAGACCACTGCTCTCCAGGTCGGAGACAGGTAGGAGAAAGCCTCTGACTTGGTGGAAGATGACTTCTGGAAGCAGACCTACTTTGCAGCAGTGGTTGGGAGTGTGGCCAACTGAATCGCCAAGGAAGTCTCACAGTACATAGGAAGGAGCGCCATTAGCAGAGAGGCAAAATGTCTCTGGAGAATGCAGAGAGTTTGCTAAGTACCCCTCAGGATGTTGTCCGATGGCATCCCGTTCTCTCGAGTCAGTCAATCCCTATGGTAACGAAGGCAACCCTGGAGAGTTGAACTTCTGAGTGTGGATAACATAACCCCTAGATGGCAGGGGGCTTGTAACCCACTAAGGAACACAAGCCACCCAGACCACACTGGTTAATCTGATCAGCCATTCTTATTTCAACCTAGCAGGCCAGGGCTCTCCAAGAATTTATGGCCACAAAGTCACCAATGTAGCAGAGGAAACTCTGGTTCCTACAGGAGTCCTTGCTCCAAGGGAAGGAACAGTGATCGACCTGAGAAATCCAATGGAGCTTAGAACACTTGTAGGATTATCACAGCTACCGGTTCCACTCTAATTTATGTCTGAAGGGGTGAAAAACAAAAAAGCATTTTTGAGCAAGGGTGCATAATGACAGAAGTATGCACCACCCAACTTGTCCTCCAGTTTTAAACAGCAACTTCCTGGATGGCACTCTGAGGTGAAAGGTGCAGCGGTCTGTCCCAAGCACCTTTGGTTCTCCTGGAGACCCAGAACTGGCCTGATGCAGTCAAGAGCACCAACTCCCTCCGGTGTCACCCGGACCTGGGAAGGGAAGAGCACAACCACAGCGCTTGGTTCAAGTTCCCTGTTGCTTAAAGAAGAATAAAGATTCAACCTTTATTCAACCCTGTTCAGGGCAAGGCTGGCCCCCAGCTAGCCTGCCTCCTACCCCGGTGTCAACTCAGAAGCTTTAAAATGATCCCGCCTGTTAAGTCACACAAACGGTAGCTGTCATTACAGTCCACTAGAACACTGATTTCCTTTTCCATTGCCTGGCTTCAGGCCATGTCTAATGACCAGCTTCATTCTCTGTCTCGTTCTGAGGACAAACTATTACCAATGTCCCATCACTGAAGAAGCAGAACTTGAGACTCTCCTGCTATTACGGGCTCCGTTGCTCTGCCGTGGTTCCATCTTGTCTATTTCTTAAGCCTCCCTTTCTTTGATAGAACTCTCTGTTTGTGTTTCTGTTTCCTCTTTTACCTCAGACTACCCTCCAGAAGTTAGTATAGCAGTTTAACCAGGACTTGAGTTTAAATGATCAGAAATCAAGTCACCCTCTGTGCCTCCAATCCTCCCTAAGCATTTGTAGGGACACTGAGGGACAAACGGGATTTTGAACCTGTTCCATCAGAGCCTGTCTCCTCAGACTTACTGTGGAGGCTACAGAAGAGGCTTCACAGCAGTGAAGAACACAGGCTACTTTTACAAAGAACTAGACAACTAGGAAAAGAACCAGCCAGGGGATACACAGAGAAGCCCTGTCTCAAAAGAATAAAATATTTTCCATATGAAATTGAGAATTGTTCTTTCAAGTTCTGTGAAAAATTGGGTTAGTATTTTGATGGGAATTGCATTGAATCTGTAGATTGCTTTTGGCAGGGTAGCCATTTTCGCTATGTTAATTCTACCAATCCATGAGCATGGGAGATCTTTCCATCTTCTGATATCTTCATCAATTTCTTTCTTCAGAGACTTGAAGTTTTTTTTTTAAATAGGTATTTCACTTCCTTGGTTAGACTCACACCTCAAGATCCAGCTATACCACTCCTGGGCATATATGTAAAATATGCTTAAGTACACAAAAAGGACATTTGTTCAACCATGTTCATAGCAGCTTTATTTGTAATAGCCAGAATCTGTAAACAACTCAGATATTCCTCAATAGAGGAATGGATACAGAAATTGTGGTACAGTTACAGAATGGAATTATACTCAGCAATTAAAAACAAGGAATCGTGAAAATTGCAGGCAAATGGTGGGATCTAGAAAAGATCATCTTGAGTGAGGTATCCCAGAAGCAGAAAGACAAACATGGTATATACTCACTTATAAGTGGATATATAATACAATATAGGATAAACATATAATATAGGATAATATATAGACATATAATATAGGATAAACATGCTAAAATCTGTACACCTAAAGAAGGTAAGCAAGAAGGAGGACCCTGGGTAAGATAATCAATCCTCACTCAGAGGATTGTCCAATCAGATGGACATCAGAAGAGGGATAAAACAGGGAACAGGACAGGAGCCTACCACAGAGGGCCTCTGAAAGACTCTACCCAACAGGATATCAATGCAGAGGCTGAGACTCATAGCCAAACTTTGGGCAGTGCATGGAATCTTATGAAAGAAGGGAGAGATAGAAAGACCTGAAGGGGACAGGACCTCCAAAAGGAGAGCAAGAGAACTAAAAAATCTGAGCACAGAGGTCTTTTTTGAGACTGACACTCCAATCAAGGACCATGCATTAAGGACCTAGATCCCCTGCACAGATGTAGCCAATGGCAGCTCAGTCTCCAAGTGGGTTCTCTAGTCACGGGAACAGGGACTGTCTCTGCCATGAATTCAGGGGCTGGCTCTTTGATCACCTCCCCCTAATAGGGGAGCATCCTTACCAGGCCACAGAGGAAGAGAATACAGCCAGTCCTGATGAGACCTGATATACTAGGGTCCGATGGAAGGGGAGGAGGTCCACCCCTATCAGTGGACTTGAAGAGGGGCATGGGAGGAGAAAAGTGAAGGGGCTACAGCTGGGATACAAAGTGAATAAACTGTAATTAATAAAATTAAATAAATTTTTAAAAGAATAAACAATGCTATTATATGCAAAAAAGCAAAATATTTTTAAATTACTAATTTAATTTTAAAATTAAATTTTAAAGTATTTTTAAATCACTCTAATGGAAGCATTAGAGTGAGTGGAACTATCTTTTTAGTCTTAGAAGTGGTGTGACTTAAACCACAAGATCCAAATTTCCAGAAGAATTTAGATTTTTCTGCTTTTGACGTAAACCTAAAAGCCTGGCTAAGTTGTAGGAAGATGCAAATATAAGGCAGGAGCTGACTGAGAAAGTGAGAGCATATCACACAGGTAGCTCCTGAAGAATTCCACTTTAAGCGAGGAAAGCAGATGCTGCATTGAGATGAAATGGTTGGACAGTCTCCTTTTCCTCAGTGATTACATCATCAGTGATGGGCTTGGGCTGTTACTTTGAAAAGAATATAGTTTATGTTACTATCCAGTTCAGTATGTTGAAATCAACTCAACATTTTCATCTGCAAATAAAAGATACAAACACTGTAAAATATTACAGTGAAAATTTAGTGTAATTTCAAAAGACAAATAGTTTATTGTATTTAACTGTAGCCTAAATAATTTTCACTAGAAAATTTGTTTCACTAGAAACAAGTCCTAACAACTAACACTGAGTACAACCTTGAGAGGGGCTCGAGTTCACTCTGTCAAGTTCCGAGGGAGTTTCTATTGTGAACATTAAGCGTGATGGCTGCAGTGAGGCATCATGAGGGGGTTGCAGTCCTGTTAAAGATGGCATCCAGGGCTGGAGAATCAATCCCCAGGTCAAGAAGAGGAACTGCTCTTGTAGCACCTACATCAGGTGACACACAGCCACATCGGCCTCCAGTGCCCCCTCCTGGCTTCAGATGGCACCTACATACCAGGTGTACCTATATACCTGGCACACATACAGTCATGTAGGCATACGTAGACACACATAAATTAAAATGAAAAAAAAATGACATTTTGTCACAATTCTGGAACCTATTGAGTTTTAAGAAGATGAAACTTCTTGGCGCTTAGAAGTGTGGTGATTTATAGTTAGTTTGAGAATTAAGAATCCCAGGGAGTCCATTTTCCTCACTAGGTCCTACCCATTTCTGTTGTATTTTCAAAGCTCAACTGATGAGTGATAATATTTACTGTAAACCCATTCTGTAACTGTGCACTTATCAACCATCTTGGTGCCCTTTGGATAACTTAGTGATGCATTAAAAGGAACAGCTGCTGTTTAGTGGATATTGTTCAGTTCTGAACACAATGTCAAAAGAATTGCAACATTTCATAAAGTGCCAGCTTCCCTCTCTGGACAAGAATTTCTGCCCTCAGATATATTCTCAGGGGACTGTTCCACGACCAAGCATGATCAGGACTTGTAGGAAGTTCAGCCACTGGAAGAATCTCCTCTCATCATCAATAGTTACCACTTATAGAATCTTAGGAGTGAGCTTGTGTAAGTTGTAACTTTCAGGAATTTCCTGAGACTTGTCAGGCTTGTTTACTTCCTGAAACTTATGAAGCTAATTTACTTCCAGACTCTTTTAACATTCTTTACTGTCTGGGGTGAAAAGACATTTCCTCTGGGAGGAAAACTTTATATTCAGAGGAAATAGCTGCACAGCACAAACACTTCACAGACAACTCACATCACAGACAGTTTATGAGTACAACTGAAAAAAAAAAGTTGCAAAGGATTTACCATGTAGAGGCCTTTCATCATCCTTGGAAACTTCTTCAGTCTTGATACTCTGTAATTACTATAGATCACTTTAGATACGGATCTTTACTAGTTTACTAATTTGTTCCAACAGAAGCCCTGACCCCTACTATCAAACATGCTCTGTATCGTGTCTAGTCAGTTTAAAAAAGTAGGTTTTTTTCTTGTCACTTGTGTTTCTTCATGGTGTTCACGCCAGTTCCTCTACTTCCTGCTACGTGTACTGATGTGACTGGAAATTACCTGATTGTATTTAAAAAGATACCAAAACGAATTCCTCCACAGATGAAACATGGACACCATTTTTGTTGAGGGGACTAACATCACCTGCCTGTCTGAGGCTGTGTCCTGCTAAGCAGCCTGGTGGCCATTCCCTGGGTTATTCTGCTCAGCAAGTTCTCCCTGGGCTTCTACCTTTAGTGATGTCTAATAGCAAGGAGACTGCATGTTGTCCTAGAGGTTAGCAAATAAACCTGGCTAGGACCACACCCCTTGACTCCAAGGCACAGATGGACAGGTATTCCTGTGCAATCTCATCCATGTGGTAGACTAAGAGATTCACAAATAAAAGGAAAAAAAAAAAAAAGAGGAACCTATCAGTGCACTTCAAGGATGTTTCTTATCCTTTGATAGCAGAAGAAAGATTGCAGTTCTTTATGCAATGCAGCACCTTGACATTTCTAACAGGAAGAGCAGCACTTCCGTTTTCGGGCAACCAGCCATTTAATGAGGCCAGTTGGCTCACAGTCAGTAACTCAACAGGAGCAAATTGGAAATGGAAGCCAACAGCGCCATCATGTGGAAACAGTGGAAATTATGAAGACTTCCACAGTTAGTTCACAAAACCTAAAGAAAATCAGAGCCTTGAAGATAATTCCTGCATCTTCAGTCTGAATTTTCTTTGCAGGATTAATCCATCAAAAGGTGCTATAAAAAGAGAAATCTAACTATTATTACCTACCCTACACAGGAGGCTGAGGAAAGCACCATCAATGGATAGCACGTGGCCTATACTTACCTGGGGAGACAGAGAAGCCACAGGAGGCAAGATCATGTATATACTCAGACTACAAACATTTCCCTGCTACTCAGGTTGTATGGGATTTTAGTGGTCGAATACAAATTCAAAGATGAAGGGTTTTTTTTTTTTCCTGATTTCAGAATGGAAAACCACAAACTACGACGATGTTCTCTTATGAAGTCCTTTTTACCACAGAGCCCTCTCACTGCTGCCCAAGTGGCATCCTTGATTATAAAGCACAGGAGATTCCCACATTTGGGATGAGGATTACAAGGTGAAAGGGTGTTGGACTGGGACTAGGTGGCCTTTGGTCTGTTTCTGACTAAACCACTAACTGTGACATTTCCCATCACATGACTCCTCTGCTTCAAGCATCAGTTCCTCCACTGTGGAGGTGGGGGTTTTAAGTTTATTGAACTAAGTTGGACTCTCTGGAAATGACACTTAAGCATCTGTATTTTGACATGAGGCTCTGGGGCTTTGCCACTAAAAGACATAGGAAACCAGATTTTAATATCAGCCAGGAGTGAGTTTATATGAACCTTGGATTTCATCCAATATCTACCAAACCTTCATTTTAACAAGACCCCTGTGGGGATTGGAATACACATGATCTGAGAGGTGCCTCTTTACATCATCAGTCAGAATGTAAGGATCATAAAGGTAAAATAACTCTAAAGCCTCATCTTCTACCAGAATTATATTTTCCTGTAGCATCTAAACATCAATGGCAGTTTGTGTCCACACAGGAGAAATAGGTAAATCCATTAAAGAGGGACTTAATTTCATTAATATTTTTGTCTCTATATATGTATTTAGATAAATGGTTTTGTTCTGTTTTTAATACAGTTTTTAATGACCTATTGATCATGAAAAAATGAGCTAATTTCTCACTGTTGTTAAGAACAAGAGAAATCTTACACCAGGATTTTCAGCAACTGGTATCTACAATTTAGTAATAGGACTTCTTTCTAATACAAAATAGATTAATTTTATTAGTCACTGTTGCTATGATAACTTTGTGGAAGGTTTTTCAAACTCCATAGTTTTAAAGCTTCTCTTTGTCTTTTATTTCTGTATCTATTATTATGCTTCCAGAAGCAAGGTGATTAGGTGAAATTTATCCTGAGATTTTTATCATTTGTCATATTTTAAGAAAATATTCCAATTCTCAAAGGATCTCTGACCAGTTTTATACTTTATATAATTTGTGTCTTGGCCGCTCCAGACTGCCAATGAACCCCGAATACAGGAGTCCAGTGTTCCATGTATTCTTAGCACAGCCTGCATTATGTATGCCAATATCAAAAAGCAATTAAATTTTTTCTTGTTCAATTTGTGTTGATTAAAGTAATAAGAATTCTTGTAAGTTATGTTGGTAAAAGACATTGATATGATGGGTTTTCGTACACTGAGGCCCTTGTGTTTTAGGATCTTCTTTTTTTTATTTTTTTTTCAATTTTGAAGCTTCTTGGAACCTGGACTATTTCTCAAGATGGGTATAGAAAGAAGGTCATGAAACAATTTAAGAAGTAACATCACTCTGCATGAATTATTGGCTCGGATTCCAGAGAGGATGCTGGCAGGCTGGCTTACAATAAAATGAGTTTTGTTCTTTTCTTCCTGGCTCATTTTAAAGCATCTGCTGAGAAGATTACAGCTCTTCCTGTGTAGTCAGCATAGCCCCAACATTAAAAGGAAATTAGACTACACCTACTGGGTTACACTGGTACATGGTTTGGAAATGTTCTCTCTCTTTGTGTGCATGGTGGTTTGAATAAAAGTGTCCCCCATAGGTTCATATGTTGGAATGCTTAGTCATCAGGGAGAGGCACTACCTGGGTGGATGAGAAGGTGTGGATGTGTTGGAGGAGTGTCATTGGGGATTGGCTTTGAGGTGGAAGAAAAAAAGGTAAAAAGTCCACGCAAAGCCCAGCTTCCCTCTATCTGCTGCCTGTGAATCTGGATGCAGAACTCTAAGCTACTGGGTTGGCCTGAGTGCCAGCACGCTCTCTGCTATGAGGATAATGAGCTAAAACTCTGAAACCGTAAGCCAGCTTTAATTAAACGTTTTCTTTTATAAGAGTTGCTGTGGTCATGGTGTCTTTTCACAGAAATCGAGCCCTAAGACCACTGTAATTTAGCCTATATTGTAAGAGAAGATGGTGGAGGAGGAACAAGAGAAGAGGGAGAAACAGGAGGAGGGAGGGGAAAGGGCATAGGAAAGACTACAGATGGTCTGGAAGACACTCACCTACAGCCTTCTGAGTGGAGCAAAGAGTGCTGCCTGAGGGAAAATGGTTGGTTTTCAGAGGTAGGCAGAGAAAGGCCTTCTTGTCACCGCTATTACCAAGGCCAAACGTGGGCAGCGCTAACCTGACTCACACCCAGGCAGTGATAACTCCGCCTGTCCTAGGACCTACTCTGCCCATTCCAAAGGGAATGAGAGTCCCAAAAGACCAACCAGGTGTAGCAGCTGTGGCTCATAAACTGCACGCTGCTAATCAAGCCTCATTTTCTAGGATCAATTTGGAACTTTTTGGAATCTGAAGTTCCCACCAAGACCCTCCTGAGATTATTGGCAGGTTTAAAAATCTATCTATACGTGTCTATCCATCATCTAGCTAGCTAACTCTATGTGTGTATGTATGAATGTATGTAAGTCTTCTGTCTATCTCTATGTATGTATGTGTCTCTGAGTATATATGTATGTACGTATGTATGTATGTATGCATGTATCATCTATCTCTTTAAGACAGATGTCTGTTAATGATCAGACATGTCTCTTTAGACAAAAGGAGGCCAATGGGCAGCTAAGAAGGGTTACATAAAGGCTGGCTGTGTAGACTAGAAAGTTTCTAGTCTGCAGACACTGCAGACTCTGCAGACTAGAAACAGCGATGGGGAAAAGATCTGAGCTGCAGATCATATCTTGGTATGAATATCTACAGTCTAAGTTCTCAGTTCAACACTGGCTTTGTAAAAGTACACTTCTCAAGATACAAAAACAGAATATATTTAAAAGGTTACTAGACTTATTTGTTAGCATAAGTACTTAGAATATATGTGTGCCCAAAGCCTACAGTGTGACATGGTGAGACATGTCTATAAACAGATATATTCTCTCATGCAGTCAGAGCAGGGTTATATGAAGGATTTAGGAAAGCGTCAACCCTGTGTTTGAATATCACCTCTGCAATTTTGCTTGTTATGCATACCAGACAATATATTAAAAATCCTCATCATACAACAAAGCATTACCTTCAACTGTTCACAGCAGTCATCTTTACTTGCTCTTTATTCTCCTTTCCCTTGACTACACAAACCACAAATAATTTCTGGAGCTAGGTTTGAATTGTTGCTTGCAGTTTTGTCCATTTTTGTTCCACATTCTTAAAACCTGAGCAAATTCTATGCCCCCTCTTCTCAACCATCCACTGGATTCATTCATCTTAACATGCATTCCCTTATTCTTTTGTGTTTCTTCAGCTCTCTATTTATCTTTGGGGTTAGGCTAGTGAACTGGTGTCTGACAACTTGCTAACACTGTAAAGTAATGCTTTCAGAAGGCTTATTGCCATGGTTTAGTTAGAGTTATCTCAGTGAGGGACTTGTCTAAGTAAAATTTAAGCACTGAAGATTAGTCTTTGATACATGTGAGCATAAACAGATGCAGAGAGACCAGCACACTTCACTTGTCCTCTGATCTCAAACCAACAGTTTCCCACAAATTTCTCTATAGCCTCCCTTTCACTGTGACCCTGATGTGTTTAGCTTCTACATGGACTGATGCCTCTCTTGAAGCTCCAGGTCTCCCCTACCCTCATCACACTCAAGAAAAACTTTTCCTCTCAGAAATTTGGTAAAGTCAAATTATAATAATAGTGTCCTTTGCTTTACAGGAGCTTTTCAGTTTCATGAGGTCCCACTTATTGACTGTTGGTCTTAGAGCCTGTGCTGTTGGTGTTCTGTTCAGGAAGTAGTCTCCTGTGCCAAGGAGTTCAAGGCTCTTCCCCACTTCTTCTTCTAAAAGGTCTAGTGTGTCTGGTTTTATGTTGAGGTCTTTGATCCACTTGGACTTTAGTTTTGTGCAGGGTGATAAATATGGGTCTATTCTCATTTTTCTGCATGTAGACATCCAGTTGGATCAGCGCCATTTGTTGAAGATGCTGTCTTTTTTCCATTTAATGGTTTTGGTTTCTTTGTCAAAAATCAAGTATTCATAGGTGGGTAGGTTTATTTCTGAGTCTTCTATTTGGTTCCATTGATCCACTATTCTGTTTCTATGCGAATACCATGCTGTTTTTATTACTATTGCTCTGTTATAGAGCTTGAGATCAGGGATGGAGATACTTCCAGATGATCTGCTGTTGTACAGGATTGTTTTAGAAATTGTGGGGTTTTTGTTTCTCCATATGAAGTTGAGAATTTTTCTTTCAAGGTCTGTAAAGAATTGTGTTGGTATTTTGATGGGAATTGCATTGAATCTGCAGATTGCTTTTGGCAGGATGGCCATCTTCACTATGTTAATCCTACCAATCCATGTACATGGGAGATCTTTCAATCTTCTGATATCTTCTTCAATTTCTTTCTTCAGAGACTTGAAGGTTTTTTCAAACAGGTCTTTCACCTGCTTGGTTTAAAGTCACCCCAAGGTACTTTATGTTATTAGTGGCTATTGTGAAGGGTATTGTTTCCCTCTTTTCTTTCTAGGCCCTTTTGTCTTGGGTATGCAGGAAGGCTTCTGATTTTTTTGAGTTAATTTTGTATCCAGCCACTTTGCTGAAGGTGTTTATCAGTTGAAAGTGTTCTCTGGTTGAATTTTTGGGGTCACTCATGTATACTATCATATCATCTGTGAATAGTGAAACTTTGACCTCTTCCTTTCTGATTTGTATCCGCTTGATCTCCTTTACTTGTCTTATTGCTCTAGCTAGGACTTCAAGTACTATTTTGAAGAGACGAGGAGAGAGTGGGCAGCTTTCCCTTGTCCCTAATTTCCGTGGGATTGATTTAAATTTCTCTCTGTTTAGTTTGATGTTGGCTATAGGCTTGCTGTATATTGCCTTTACTATCTTTAGGTATGTGCCTTGTATCCCTGATCTCTCCAAGACTTTAATATAAAAAAATAAAAATTATAAAATAAATTAAACAAATGTTAACTCACTTTACAAATGTCTTACAAAATTGCAAAAGAAAGGCCTCACTTGCTTTCTATTTAAATAAAGCAGTTATGTAGTTATCTTTCTAAAATATATTTTTAGCAGAATTGGACAAAGCTTATTGCCTTATTTACTTTTTTCAGACTCTGTAAAGTATTAATCAAATATTGTAAAAAAGCTGACAAAAATTTAAAAAACAAACGATGTGTATTTCACAACTCAAGTTCATCATACTTGCTTTAACTATTTCTTTTATGTTAACTGAACTCTAAAGAATTAATTATAATGCAATATGAACCTGTATGTAATAAAAATGGGTCAAAAAATCAGGCAGCAATTCTTTAAAAATATGTAAAAAAAAACTATACTGTAGTTATCAACAAAATGATATGTTTCGCTAGATGTCTAGTAAATTAAGAATTATTCTGAATTTGAAAATACAAACTGAAACTTGGTTTTAATTGTTAATGTGTAATACAACATGTTAATATTAAAATGTTCAATTCAAGTTTCTTGCATGAATGCCCTAATAAAGTAAAAAAAAAAAAACTAAAAAAAATATATAAATCTTTTCACTAGCTCTGATCCTAGGTGTGGACCTTTGCTCATTCATTTCCCTCTAATTCTTAAGCTCACTCTTTTATGTTTTTCCCTTTGTTCCTAGAAATACAAGACTGATCCTTAGTAACACACCCTTTTCCCTCTATTCTTGTAATTCTCATAATTCAGAAATCATAATCATTAATCATCTAAAAACGCATTTTCTTGTATTGTTGATCCTGTGACCACTTTTTTTTTCTTAAAACCCAAAAGCTTCTGAAAAAAAGAGATTTGAAGAATTATTTCACCTTCTTACTATCAATAAAAGAACATAATTTAAATCCAGATAGGTATGAAACAGGTAAGTATTTCACATCAAAGGGGAAATGAAATATCACCTTATGCTTTGGTTTTTTTTTTCTCTCATGTCCATACAACACCTTAAGACCTGAATTTTCTGGGACAGGACCAACATAGAATAGCTTTTTCAATTCAGGAAATATATTAAATATAGGAAAAATGATTCAGTATGTTTCATGATTTGATGATAAAAATGATTGAAACCATTTTTCTTATTACTGTCAATACACTTGGCAGGTGATGTTGAGTTATTCTATTACATGTTGAGATGCTTGATAAGTTACTGTAAAGAGTGGAATAGAAATATTAAATAAATAAATAAAGCATAGGATCCTTATTTTGTAGTTTCCTCAAGGAGTTTGGTAGTTTAACCAAGGTTACATTGGTTTTAATTCTTTGTATGAAACCTGGTGTTTTCATGGCCTACATCTGATTGATCTTCTAAATAATTCATTGGACTTTATATGAAAGAAAATATTCCTGCAATATCTGCCTACATTTTAGGCAGAAGGAATTAGAATTCCTGGTACATATTTACTCAATGATATGTTCATCAAATGGAACTCCTTCCCACCAAGCTGTTGAGCAGTCCCTGTCACCCAGAGGCATTTGCAAATTACTAATATCTAAAGATCCAATTAGAGAAGTGGAAGAACCTGACAAAATACCGAATTATGACATAATACTTGACATAAAGCCTGCTATGGAAGAAAGTTTCAAATCTCAAGGTCCAGTGAAAAAAAGATTCCAGAGATTTTTGTGTATGATTATTGTATTGCAATATCAGTAAAGAATTTCTAAAAACCATTGTGAATCCATAGGTAACACATGCATGCTAAATAAAATGAATCAACTATATCATAGGAAATTAAATGTACTATCAATGAGTTCTTGGCTTGACTTGAAGCCTACTATGTTGATGGAAATGAGAGGATTTCTATAGTAAAGTCTGGTTATTAAAGCATCCAGTTAAATTAAGAAAAGTTTCAACATTAATAAATACCATCATTCTATACTATAAACATACAATTGTCTGTAGAGGCCCTTGCTAGTAAATTAATTAAATCTTTGTTCCATTATGGTGTCAGCTAATTTGGAAACTCATTATTTATTTGGCACTAATTTAGCCTAGCAAATTAATTAGAAGGAGCATGGGAAAATAGATGATTCAACATGAAAGTCCAAATCACGACAAAGGGACAGAATTAAAGAACATATTTAGAGAAGAAGGATCACTACATCACATTCAGGACTTTCAAGAGGTCCCTCTCTCCTCCCGAAGACAGAGTAGTACAGAGACATCCAGAAATGAAATTTTAAAAATCAGAATTGGGAGTATTTTTTTCAAAAGAAAACTCCTGTTCATGCAGGGGATTTCTACATAGGGCTACACTCCATGGTGTGCACAGAGCTCTTACTAACTACATTTTCCCCATAATGAACTCTTGAAATCCATGGTACTGTTGATAAAAGCCTTTACCATTACCACATGAGCTCACAGGATTTTTATCTCTGAGAATTTTTAGCTTTATTTATTCATAATATTTGTTTTAAATATTATTCTAATACCTTGCCATTTTCTTACAATGTATTGTAATCATATTTGTTCCCAGTTTCTCCCCTAATTCCTCTAGGAGCCTTACCTCCCTAACCCAACTTAATATTCTCTCTCTCTTTCTCTCTCTCTCTCTCTCTCTCTCTCTCTCTCTTTCTCTCTCTCTCTTTCTCTCTCTCTGTCTTTTCTCTAGATAATCTATCAACTCTAAGCTGTGCTGTACATATACTCCCTGGCTATGGACTCATTCTCACTATATACTTACTATACAGTCACCTCATGGAGGGAGAGCAGGTTGACTACTAGGGGCCACACCCTTAAAGAAAACTGACTCTTTCAGCAATCATCAACTGACCTTGGCTTCCTAATTACAGGTGAGGCTCATCAACCACTTCCTACTCCATGCTAGAATGCTGACTACTTTGAACTTCTGAAGATCTTGTGGGAAACCACGGTAGTTTAGAGTTCCTGAGCCCAATAGTCCTGTCATATCCAGAAGACACTGCTTTATTCTACTCTTCTCCAATTTCTAACACTTAATAGCGTTTTGTCTTCTCCTCTACTATGGTCCCTTGAGCCTTGGGGAGTGGGTGTGACATAGATATCCCATCTGTGGATGAGCATTCAACTCTGATCATTTGTGAGTTTCTGTACCAACCACAACCCATAACACAAGGAAACTTCTCTGACGAGGTCTGGCAGAAGCACTAGCCTACCAACAGACACCGACCTACCCCCTACCACCTACTAACAGAAAGGGAGGGATTTAGAGGTCAGTTTCATAGAATTTAGCCAAATAAAAGTGATGGGTTCACTCCCAAAGCTTGTGAGATTCCCACATTTGAGTTTCTTGGCCAGATTTGTAGTACCCAGCTCATAAAATAGTCAGTTACCCCATAGCACTTATACCAGTATGGCATAGATGGCCATATCTTGGCAGGCTGGATCATTATTGCAATTTACAGAGATCACAGTTGTCTAAGACTGCCAATGAGGTTTTTTTTTTTTTTCACCAGCATCCTTCATAGCACTTTCAGGTACAATGAAAGCTTAACAGCAAGTAGAAAGCTTCCTGTTCAATATTGACTTGATTTCTCCATGCCATGTGATTATTATGTTTGGTATCTTCAATAGTAGGATATTATTATTAAATTATAGTAAGCAACAAAGAATAATGTCAAAAGCTTGTGCTAATTTTGTGGCCTCTATGGCACATTTGACCAACAACTTGATGAAAGCCAGTTCATAGATTCAAAGATGTTACTTAATATTTTATGGCAAAAAACAAAAAAAAAATAACCCAGTGGTTTTGGCATCATTAATAAGCAAAATTAAAGTCAGTCTACAGACTAGGAAAGGTATTTATAAAGCATTCATCCGATAAGGGGTTAATATCCAAAACATAAAACACTCACGCAACTCAGTATCAAAAATGACAACTTGACTATAGAATGAACAAAGGCCTCAATAGAATACAATCAGCTATAACTAAAGGAGGAAAACTTGATGCTTAAAAAAAAAAAAAACAACAACATAAGGGAATCTGTAGGATTCAATCATTGCAGAATGCATGCATACATACATACATTATTGTTATAAGTAGAATATAGATACAATTTTTATTTGCCAGTTAAACAATAATAATCTAAGGTATGGAAAATCCAAAGAATACACATTGTTCTTAAAACCTATTTTAAGACCTATGCCTCTGAGCTCTGAGAATATCCAAACTGACATGTCACTAAGTGGCTATTTCCCATGTTGCTTCCCAAGTATTAATGCATTTAACTATATGCTATATTAACTTGGTGGTCTTAATAACATGTAGGACCTAAATATTATTATTAGACAATATTGAGGTGACAGGCACTCCACAAGGAGAGAAAAAATTGGGGGGGGGGAGCACAAGGGATCTTTCTGAGACTGATACTCCAACCAAGGACCATGAATGGAGATAACCTAGAACCCCTGCACAGATGTAGCCCATGGCCAATCAGTGTCCAAGTGGGTTCCCTAGTAAGGGAAGCAGGGACTGTCTCTGACAGTCTGAACTCAGTGGTCTGCTCTTTGATCACCTCCCCCTCAGGGGAGGGGGGTGCAGCCTTACCAGGCCACAGATGAAGACAATGCAGCCACTCCTGATGAGACCTGATAGACTAGGATCAGATGGAAGGGGAGGAGAACCTCTCCTATCAGTGGACTGAGGGATGGACATGGGTGGAGAAGAGGGATGGAGGGTGTGACTAGGAGAGGACAAGGGATGGGGCTACAGTTGGGATACAAAGTGAATAAAATGTAATTAATAAAAATAAATAAATAAATTATAAAAATGTCAAGACAAAGCCTGGGATATAGTTGGCACAAAAAAGAAATGTTTTATGGGGTAATTCACTCTTGTAAACTTTCCCTTTACTTCTCCCTTTAGGCTGGCTGTGTGCCTTCTTTCTAGCACATGTGTTCTTCCCAAACAGGAGCCAAATTATCCCAGAGACAAATACCCCCACCCCATGTGGGAAGCTAAAAATTTAAAGTACTTGTCAGTAAATGCCATAGCACTGTCCTGGTTGTTTTTCTTTCAGAAATGACTTCCTGGCATAAAATGATCAACATTCCAGCCTGCGGCTTCTTGCAGTTCAGAAGCAAATGATTCATGCTTCTTATTATATTAATGCACAGAGAAAGCAATAAAGAGTCCAAAAAGCCATAATATAGTCACAACACCATAACTTTCTCTCATTACCCAGAAGTCAATGCATCATTACTCCTGATGTGTATTGATCCAGGCCAACAGCACTGGAGCTTATCTTCACGATCAATCATGTTCTTTAAGTCACAGAGCTGTCATAATCAACATGGTGCACTCACCTATGGAGCCAGCAGGGCTCTGGAAACTAGACACTGTACATTTTACCCCATGCTGTTCCAGCTGAACGAGGGGTGAAACAAGGCTGTTCTATAGGCTACTGGTCAAGGGCTCACCATAGCCACTGCCGCAATTTATTAGCTATAAGCATAAATACCCTTTTATACAGTCATTCTTTTATTAGTATGTGCAGTGCAAAGTACTAAGAGATACATACAAAGCATCTTACTATGGATTTCATTCTAATAACACAGCTCTGCCTTTAATCCACAGCTCATGACCTCAAGTGAGCAGAGCTCTGTGGATCCCAGGAAGTGTACCTACTTTTTCCCTCATCGGTGTACCCAGACTTCTCACATCATCATGGACAGATTTCTTCAGGCCTTGCTTTCTATCACTGTCAGTATCTCTATTGTTTCTGTCTCTGTCTCTCCTCCCTCCTCTTTCTTTTTCTCCATCCCTCCCTCTCCCTCCTCTCTCTCTCTATTAAACCCAAAACTCACTGTTAGGTCAATACCTAAGTACCCTTAAAGTTTGTCATCTCAGGAAAATCAAGTGTCAGTGTACAAATGCTTTGAAGAACTAAAACACAGATATCTATATGGGCCCAGTTCTGCACAGACATTCAAATGGCAATATTTAAAGTATTTTTTTCAGAGGGAGAGGAAACATGTTCTGTCCTCACTTTTCTTTCTAATGCTGATCATATGCTTGGGCTCACGGCACAAGCTGTTTCTGCTCTGCTCTCACATTGGCCTCCCTCCAGCTCTGTTCATCATTTCTGTGTGTTCATACCTCCTCCATTAACAAAATACAATGAATTCAACTTGGAACATCTCCAGGCCTCACTTCTTTTCTAAGCTTGCTTCTTTTATTATGCATCTTTCTTCAGTGTATCTCCTGTTCTACATACTTTACACATTGGGAAAATAACAGAAATCAGCTAGCTCTTGTTCCACGCTTTCTTATCTCTGATCATTGTAAGGACTCTAACCACATGACTACTAGCTTTAAATGGCTCTTCTAGGTCCTTACATATCCTGAACCTTCTGCAGTCTACTGACCACTCTCTCATGTCCTCAGCCCTGAGTTCTTGTCCATTGTCCTCCCATTACTGCATGCTTTTGAAGTCTTGCCATTTAATGGGGTTACTTGGTTTGTTGGTATTTAACTTCTTCAGTTCTTTATATATTCTGGATATTAGCCCTGTGTCAGATGTAGGGCTGGTGAAGGTCTTTTCCCAGTCTGTAGGCTGTCACTTTGCTTAGAGGAAGCCCACAGACTGATCAGATTCTAAATGGGTTCTATAGTAAGGGGGGCAGGGACTGTCTCTGACATGAACTCAGTGGCTGGCTCTTTGATCACCTCCCCCTAAGGGATGCAGCCTTGCCAGGTCTCAGAGGAAGGCAATGCATCGATCCTGTTGAGACTTGATAGGCTAGGGTCAGAGAGAAGGGGAGGAGGACCTACCCTATCAGTGGACTTGGAGAGGGGCATGGGAGGAGATGAGAGAGGAAAGGTGGGACTAGGAAAAGATGAGAGAGGGGACTACAGTGGGGATACAGAGAGATTAAATTGTAATAAATAAATAAATATTTTTTAAAAAGTCTTGCCATTTAGCAATTTCCTGTGAACTTATCATTCTGACCCTGGTGTCTGCTATGTCCTATACCTCCTCAGGTCTCTCTTCCACCATACCTGGCTGATTCTCTGCCTGCTTCTCATCCTTCCTGTAACATCTATGTAATTGCCCTCCGCCCACCCCCATCCCCCGCTCTCATTCCATAATATTCTTCTCAGGTACTATGCACGTGGCATTTCCTCTCCTAATGTCCAATAGCAAATTGTCTTCCTCAAAGAATAAGCCTCAGTTGCATGCTTTTGTGTGGGACAGAGTCTTTTTAGTGAATAAAATATGAAATGGAAATATTCAGAGTGCTTGCCTAGCACATTGAAGACCCTAGAGGAATGCTGAAAAAGGCCCCCAAATTGGAAACATTTTGAATACAAACACGTGCCCTGAGAGGAATCTTCCATACCTGACCCTCTTTGATGAGCCACATCACACAGGCACTGAAAATACCGTATGAAGCCACCGCTGGGGTTTGTGTAGAAGGTGTGAATGAAACCTTATGAAACAATGAATTTCATGTTTAGACTTGGGTTGCATTCCCAGTATAACTCATTATGCATATTTAAATATTAATAGATCCAAACTAAACTGAAATACTTCTGGTGTTAAGCAATTCCAATAAGAAATATTCAACCTGTAGTGGCTCTTCAGATTTGGTGTGGTTTTACTGTTTCATTAAAAACACACCTGTATGCAAGATGTTTAACGCTAACTATCACAGGGATTTATTGTGAATAACCCAGCATACTATGACTTGACTGAGGATTATTGACATAAAATTATCACATGAGTTTCAGCTCAATTATTCGGCAATAATAAGAATGATACCAATAAAATATTCTATCACCTCTTCTTCTTAATTCAGTACCAAGTGTTGTAATATGAGATAAATAGCAGAGAATGTTTCGTTGGTGGCTTTAGAAACTCTCATGAACAAAATTGTTCATCTTTTCATTCTTCAGAACGCTCTCTTTTTCTCTCTCCATGTCTTGTTCTTCTTTATCCTCTCTCCTTTGTTCTTTTGATCTTTCTATTTTCTTTTATCACCTTTGCAATTTTCTTCTTTTGGGTTTTTGAGACAGTGTTTCCCTGTGTAGCCCTGGAACTCACTTTGTAGACCAAGCTAGCTTTGGACTCAGAGACCCATCTGCCTCTGTCTCCTGAATGTTGTGACTAAAGGCTCGTGCTGCCTTCTAGCTTACAAGAACATTTTTACAAAACATTTTTAATTTATTTTTATATTTTATGTATGCATGTTGCATTTACATCTTTCACCCTCTCCCTTTCTCTCATCCTTCCAACCCCTCCTGCCCTACTCAAATTCATGCCCCTTACAAAATTATTGTTACATGTATATAAATGAATAAATATGTACATACAATCTGCTGTGTGTTAATTTAGTGTTGCTCCTATGTGAATGATTTCAGCAACCACAACACCCACTGACCTGCCCAAGCAGATGATGGAACTCTCCCATAACCCCACACCTAGATGAAGACCTATGGGCAATTCATGACTGCTGAGATTGGGAAACTTGGTCTTCCATGGGGGGTAAGCACCCTAACCGGTTATTCATACCAAGTTGTTAACCGTGGTGAAATTTTAAAAGATATTACCTTCCTTTGTTATATTTATACAGCTCAGAACTTTTAATATTTATCATGACTTCTGAAATTGCACACTTTTTAATCATATTACCCTTTCAACTTATCTCAAGTCCACCCTCCTCTTTCTTTCCACCCAACTTTGAATTTTCATCTAAAAAACAAAACAAAACAAAACAAAAAACAAAACCAACTATCATGTCCAATTTGTGTTACCCAACCACTCTTGGAGCATGCCCTGAAGTGTGGTCAACTTATCAGTGGTCATACATTGCAGAAGACTGACGCTGCCTCTCTCAGTAGTCATTGAATGCCAAAGGCGCCCCAGAAAGTAGGAAGATTTCACGCCCAAATCCACAACCCCCTATCTATACAGTGATTTTTATCTGGTTTGTGCTTGCACAGGCCTCATGTGCAGTGTCACAGTCACTGAGTTCACATGTGCCACTGCCCTGTTGTGTGCAGAGAACACTGCTCCTGCTCCTTTGAAGTTATTCCCTATCTCTAACTATTATAATCTTCCTGCCCCCCTTTCTGAGCCCAGGGAAGAGAGATATGATAGATTTGTCTTGTTAAGACTTGAGTACCCCACAAATACTTATTCTTTGCAGCTTGGCCAGTTGAAAGTATCTATATTGGCAGGACAAGGTGGCGGCACCAGGAGGACACTGCATCTGAGGAGTAGGACAACAAGAGCCTGACCAAGAGCCTGAACTCTGGCCCCTAAAACAACAGCGATCCTGTTTCCAGGTGAGAGGAAACTCCACGCCGTGGGAATCGGTCTACTCCACTCTCAGGTCACCCAGCCAGAACCGGAAGAGACCCCAGGTCGTGCACGCACTCCGTTGGTCGCCAGACCAGAGCCACATGCCTGCGTGTCCTGATCACCTTCCCAGGCTGAACGGTGGGCACAAAAACACCAGAGACTGGGAGTCCCAGTCGCGAGAAAAACCCACAGGGAAGGAAGGAAATAGGACTGACTTAGGTCACCCAGTCTTCCCCAGGAAAAGGTCCGGCAGAATGGCAGGCGCATACTGCCAGCCCTGAACTAGGCTCCATCACAGACAGAAGTTTGTGCCGCAGGGAATCAGAGACTAGGTTTCCCACAGGAAAGGAAGCGAATGGGCACCAACTTAGGTTACCCAGTGTTTCCCTGGAAAAAGTCCTGCAGACCAGCAGGCACACGCGCTGTTAGCCCAGAGACCTGCTGTGCACCAGCTACCTATCACAGACAGAACTGTGCGCCTTAGGGCACCAGAGAATGGGAGTCCCTGTCAGGAGAAAACCCCACAGGGAAGGTAACAAGCAGGGACTGATTTAAGTCACCCAGTGTGTCCCTGGAAAAGCTCCCACAGACCGGCTGGTGTGTGCACTGCCAGCCCAGAGAGCTGCTGTGCACCAACTAGCCTCCTGCTGCTCACATGAGAGCAGTGCTTACCTGTCAGTGACTACTACTTGGGTACTGAGGCACAGAGTTCAGACCTACAGAAGCCTGGGATCCCCGAGATCAACCCCCAGATACTGCTCCAAGGGGCAATCAATTATCCCTAGCAAAACTGACCAAACCATAGGGCACCCAGGTTACAGCTGCAGTTCACTAAATTCACAGCAAGAAACCTAGAGGGAAGGCTGCTGTCCCCAGGACTTCTCCGGGTGAGAGGAGAGCCCTCTTGACTAACAAGGACCACAGCTACCACTTAAGTCTGTACACCTGAGGTGTGCTGTGGCAATTCCTGAAAAACACTAGCCATTCAGTGACCATACTCAAAAAGCTGAGGAGGCCTCCTTCAGGAACAACCATCTTCCTGCCAAGGGGATTCACTCCACCACAGGATTCCAGGAACTACCAGAAACTAACACCCAACACCTAAGATAGCCCAATGGGTAGAGGCCAGTGTAAAAGCTCTACCAACAAAAGACACAGCAATATGACATCTCCAGAACACAGTTATCCAGGGGCAAGCAGCCCTGGACACCCCAGCATAATTGAAATTCAAGAAGATGACCTAACATCTATGCTTATGAAGAAGATAATAGAAGAAACACATAAAATGCATAAAGAACTAGAGGAAGATAAAGTCAAACAGATTATGGCCATCAGTAAAGAAATACAGGAAGTTGTAGCCAAACAGTTTATGGCCTTTAGAGAGGAAATATCTAAATCACTGAAAGAAATGAAAGAAACAGAAGATTGTTCAAACAAGCAGCTGAAGGAATTGAAGGAAAAACAGGAAAATACAGTCAGACAGGTGAAGAAAATCAACAAAATGGCTCAAGATCTGAAGATAGAATTGGAAAAATTAAAGAAAACACAAATGGAGGAAATTGTGGAGAGAAAGAACTTAGGGAAGAAAACAGGAACTACAGAGGTAAGCATAACCATTAGACTACAAGAGATGGAATAAAGAATCTCAGGTGTGGAAGATGCAATGGAAGAAATCGATATATCCCTCAAAGAAAATGTTAACTCTAAAAAATCCCTGACACAGACCATCCAAGAAATTCAAGGCAACATAAAAAGACAAAACCTAAGAATAATAGGAATATAGGAAAAAGAAGAGTCCTTCCTCCAAGACCCAGAAAATATTTTCAACAAAATCATTGAAGAAAATTTCCCCAACTTAAAGGAGAAGCAAAGAAGAATACAAGAGGCCAACAGAACACCCAATAAATTAGACCAGAAAAGAAAATCTTCCTGCCACATAATAATCAAAACTGTAAATATACAAAACAAAGAAAAAATACTAAAAGCTGCAAGGGAAAAAGGCCAAGTAACATATAGTGGCAAACCCATCAGAATCACACCTAACTTCTCAACAGAGATTATGAAAGCCAGAAGGGCCTGGACAGATGTCATGCAGACCCTAAGAGAACACAGATGTCAGCCCAGGCTACTATACCCAGCAAAACTCTCAGTCCTCATAGATGGAGAAAACAAGATATTCAATGACAAAAACAAATTTCAACAATACCTACACACAAATCCAGCATTATAGAAGACACTGGAAGGAAAAATACAATCCAAGAAAACTAACTACTTTCAAGAAAACACAGGAAATAATTAACCTCACCACAGCAAAACAAAAAGTAACCAAACACACAAACTTACTACCACAGCTAACATCAAAATCAAGGAACTAACAGCCACTGGTCATTAATCTCTCTCAACATCAATGGACTCAATTCTCCAATAAAAAGACACAGACTAACAGAACCAATACATAAACAAGACCCAACAATATGTTACATACAAGAAACACACCTAAGCCACAAAGATAGACATTACCTGAGGGTAAAGGGCTAGAAGACAGTTTTCCAAGCAAATGGACCCAAGAAGCAAGCAGGAGTAGCCATTCTAATATCTGATAAAATAGACTTTCAACCAAAATTAATAGAAAGAGATGGAAAAGGACACTTCATACTCATCAAGGGAAAATTCCACTAGGAAAACATTACAATCCTGAACATCTATGCCCCCAAAACAAGGGCACCCACATTTGTAAAAGAAACATTGATAAAACTTAAACCACACATAGACCCCACACAATAATAATGGGAGACTTCAACACATCACTCTCAACAAAGTACAGGTCAACAAAACAGAAATTAAACAAAGAAACAATGTCTCTAACAGAGGTCATGAATCAAAGGGACCTAACAGACATTTATAGAACCTTACACCCAAAAACAAAAGAATTTACCTTCTTCTCAGCACCTCATGGAACCTTCTCAAAAAAAGATCACAGGGTTGGTCACAAAGGGAGCCTCAACAGATACAAGAATATTAAAATGATCCCTTGTATCCTATCTGATCACCATGGAATAAAACTGGACCTCAACAACAACAGAAAAAGGAAAAAGCCTACACATACATGGAAACTAAACAACTTGCTACTAAATGACAGCTGGGTCAGGGAAGAAATTAAGAAAGAAAGTAAAATCTTCCTAGAATTCATTGAAAATTGAAGACACAACATACCCAAACTTATGGGACATGATGAAGCAGTGCTAAGAGGAAAATTCATACCACTAAGTGCCTTCAATAAGAAATTCAAGACTTCTCATTCAAGCACCTTAATGTCTCACCTAAAATCCCTAGAAAAAAAAAAAAAAAGCAGACACACCAAAAAGGAGTAGATGGCTGGAAATAATCAAACTCAGGGCTGAAATCAATCAATTAGAAACAAATAAAACAATTCAAAGAATCAATGAAACCAAAAGCAGGTTCTGTGAGAAAATCAACAAGATATACAAACCCTTAGCCTAAGTAACTAAAAGGCAGAGAGACATTATCCAAATCAACAAAATCAGATATGAAGAGGGAGACATAACTACAGACACTGAGGAAATCCAAACAATCACTAGGACTTAATTCAAAAGTCTATATGCCACATAATTTGAAAATCTAAATGAAATGGACAATTTTCTTGATGGAGTCCACTTACCAAAGCTGAATCAAGACAAGGTAAATCAATTAAATAATCCTATATCCCCTAAGGAAACAGACACGGTCATCAAAAGTCTCCCATCCAAAAAAAGTCCAGGACCAGATGGTTTTAGCACAGAATTCTACCAGACCTTCAAAGAAGAGCTAACTCCACTTCTCTTCAAACTATTCCACAAAATAGAAAGAGAAGGAACACTACCAAACTCATTCTATGAAGTCACAGTCACCTTGGTACCTAAACCTCACAAAGACCCAACAAAGAAAGAGAATTTCATGCCAATTTCCCTTATTAACATTGATACAGAAATACTCAACAAAACACTTGCAAATCAAATTCAAGAACACATCAAAGATATCATCCACTATGACCAAGTAAGCTTCGTCCCAGGCATGCAGAGTGGTGCAATATATGGAAATCCATCAATGAGATTCGCCATATTAACAAACTGAAAGAAACAATTCATATGATAATCTCCGTAGATGCTGAAAAGGCATTTGATAATATCCAACATCTAATCAGATTAGGGTCTTGGAGAGATCAGGGATACAAGACATACCTAAACAAAGTAAAGGCAATATACAGCAAGCCTATAGCCAACATCAAACTCAGTGGAGAGAAACATAAATCAGTCCCACTGAAATCAGGGACAAGGCAAGGCTGCCCACTCTCTCCATATCTCTTCAACATAGTTTTGGAAGTCCTTGCTAGAGCAATAAGACAATTGAAGGAAATCAAGGGAATAGAAATTGGAAAGGAAGAAGTCAAAGTATCACTGCAGACGATATGATAGTATACCTGAGTGACCCCAAAAATTCTACCAGGTAAATCTTTCAGCTGATAAACACCTTCAGCAAAGTGGCTGGATACAAAATCTACTCAAAAAAAAATCAGAAGCCCTCCTGTACACCATAGACAAAAGGGCCAAGAAAGAAATTAGGGAAATAACACCCTTCACAATAGCCACAAAAGACAAAAAAATACCTTGGTGTGACCCTAACTAAGGAAGTCAAAGACCTGTATGAAAAAAATTTCAAGTCTCTGAAGAAAGAAATAGAAGAAAATATCAGAAGATGGAAAGATCTCCCATGCTCATGGCTTGGCAGGATTAACACAGTAAAAATGGCCATCTTACCAAAAGCAATCTACAGACTCAATGCAATTCCCATCAAATTACCAAATCAATTCTTTACAGACCTTGAAAGAAAAATTCTCAACTTCATATGGAATAACAAAAAATCCAGAATTGCTAAAACAATCCTCTACAATAAAAGATCTTCTGGAGGTATCTCCATCCCTGATCTCAAGCATGCCACTGACATAGAAACAGAATGGTGGATCAATGGAACCTAATAGAAGACCCAGAAATAAACCCACACACTTATGGATACCTGATTTTTTACAAAGATGCCAAAACCATACAATGGAAAACAGCGTCTTCAACAAATGGTGCTGGTCTAACTGGATGTCTATGTGTAGAAAAATGCAAATAGATTCATACTTATTACCCTGCACAAAACTAAAGTCCAAGTTGATCAAAGACCTCAACATAAAGCCAGATACATTAAATCGGTTAGAAGAAAAAGTGGGGAAGAGCCTTGAACTCATTGGTACAGGAGACAACTTCCTGAACAGAACACCAACAGC
This sequence comes from Pachyuromys duprasi, assembly GCA_028658305.1. Taxonomy (NCBI): domain Eukaryota; kingdom Metazoa; phylum Chordata; class Mammalia; order Rodentia; family Muridae; genus Pachyuromys; species Pachyuromys duprasi. Next base: position 5,483,273 of record CM053767.1, read on the forward strand.
ACAGGCTCTAAAATCAACAATCAATAAATGGGACCTCATGAAGCTGAAAGGCTTCTGTAAAGTGAAGGACACTGTTGACAGAACAAAACCACTGCCTACAGATTGGGAAAGAATCTTCAATAACCCTCTATCTGACAGAAGTCTAATATCCAGTTTATATAAAGAAATAAAGAAGTTGAAAGGCAACAAATCAAGTAATTCAATTAAAATATGGGGAACAGAGCTAAACAGAAAACTCTCAATTGAGGAATATCGAATAGCAAAGAAAGACTTAAAGAAATGATCAACGTCATTAGCCATCAGGGAAACCCAAATCAAAACAACCCTGATATTTCACCTTAAACCCATCAGAATGGCCAAGATCAAAAACTCAAGTGACAACACATGCTGGAGAAGTTGTGGAGAAAGGGGAACACTCCTCTGCTGTTAGTGGGAATGTAAACTTGTACAACCACTCTGGAAATCAATCTGGTGCTTCTTCAGACAGCTAGGAATAGTTCTTCCTCAAGATCCAGCTATACCACTCCTAGGCATCTATCCAAAGATGCTCAAGTACTCAACAAGGACATTTGCTCAACCATGTTTGTGGCAGCTTTATTCGTAATAGCCAGAACCTGGAAACAACCCAGATGCCCCTCAGCTGAGGAATGGATACAGAAATTGTGGTGCATCTACACAAAAGAATATTACTCAGCAATAAAAAAACAAGGAAATTATGAAATTTGCAGGTAAATGGTGGGAACTGGAAAGGATCATCCTGAGTGAGCTATCCCAGAAGCCAAAAGACACACAAGGTATATACTCACTCATATAGACATATAATATAGGATAAACCTACTAAAACGTGTTCATCTAAAGAAACTAATCAAGAGGGAGGACTCTGACTAAAATGCTCAATACCCATCCTGAAAGGCAAAGTGGATGGACATCAGAAGAAGAAGAAAACAGAAAACAAGTTAGGAGACTGCCACAGAGGGCCTTTGAAAGGCTCTGCCCTGCATACTATAAAAGCAGATGCTGAGACTTATGGCCAACTGTTGGGCAGAGTGCATGGAATCTTATAAAATATATGGGAAATAGTAAGTTAGGGAGAGGACAGGAACTCCACAAGGAGAACAACAGAACCAAAAAATCTGAACACAGGGGTCTTTCCTGAGACTCATATTCCAACCAAGTACCATGCATGGAGAAAACCTAGTACTCCTGCACAGATGTAGCCCATGGCAGTTCAGTGTCCAAGCGGGTTCCATATTAATGGGAACAGGGACTGCCTCTGACATCAACTGATTGGACTGCTTTTTGATCACCTCACCCTAATGGGGGAGCAGGCTTACCAGGCCACAGAGGAAGACAATGCAACCACTCCTGATGAGAGCTGATAGACTAGGATCAGAAGGAAGGAGAGGAAGAACCTCCCCTATCAGCGGACTTGGGAAGGGGCATGCATGGAGAAGTGGGAGGGAAGGAAGGGGTTTATGGGGGGACACAAAGTGAATAAAGTGTAATTAATAAAAATTAAAACAAAAAGTATTAAAAAAGAAAGTATCTGTGTTAATCACCACCTATTCAGAAGAGAAGCTTCTTTGATTAGAATTGATAAATATACAGATCTATAGGTAAGTGTCATCTTAGGTAGGGTTTATATTGCTGCAAAGACACACCATGACCACAGCAATTCTCATAAAGGAAAACATTACATTGGCGCAGTAGTTCATTTTCATCATGGTGGGACACATGGTTTCACACAGGCAGACATACTGTTGGAGAGTCAACTGACAGTTCTAGATCTGAATCAGCAGGTATCAGAAATTGACAGTGAGCCATTAAGCCTGACTTGAGCTTCTGGGACCTCCAAGCCCACCCCTAGTGGCACAGCTCCTCCACCAAGGTCATGCCTCCTAGCAGTGCCAGTCCTTATGAGCTTATGATGTCATTTTCATTCTAACCACCATCCCCAGGTGCATATAGCAATAAGTTATTAGGGGTCATTTTAACATTATGTCTGCTTAGTAAAAAAAAAAAAAAAGTTAGGTTCTCCCCTCTGACCTATGCCCTATCTAGCAATAGCTTCTTGTCTCATTTAACAGTGCCAGATACGAACAGGGTTTAGATCCAAGCAGAAAATGGTTGATTACCCCTATAACATTCATGCCACTGTTGCCCAAATGGGCATATCCTGTTTAGATAGTAGTTGTTACAACTGGTAAGACTAAAGATTACTTTTCTCTTTCAGTTGTGTGAATAGTGCCTTCCAGCAGCATAACAGATAGCCAGCAGGAATGATGTTTTTCAGATGAATATCCACTTCATTTCTTCATGTTCTATGATTTTTCATGTATGTGTTATGATTAGAAATAGTGTTTTACCATCAGATTCTGGTGGATAACCAAGAACATTGAGAAGCCTTTAATATTTGAGTGTCTATGGAACTGCACTGACCAACAACTCAAAGAGAGGTGACTCATTTTTATTTGCTAGCACTCATGTTTGGAGTAGTCTTCTTCCATTATAGAGAAATACCATTTAAAAATTTTTATATCTGTATATTTATATATAAATAACTGTCTATAGTAAGTGGTTTCCATAAAGCTTTTTCAAAAAGCCTTTAATGTTAGTTATCCATCATCATATTTCCTCCTTTCTATTCTGCCATCCTTCTCATCCCCCATCATATTAATCCTTCATCTTCAATTATTCTCTTTCCTACTTTATATCCCTATAATCTATGTCCCTTTTCTTGAAAGATTCTTCTCTTCCCTAAAGCCTCTTAGAGTTTTCTGATCTCTGTGAATTCCAAAAGAAGCATACATCTAAAGATCCAAAACTAACAGCCGTGTATGAGAGAAAAAATGGTATGTGTCTTTTTGGGTCTGGGTTACCTCCTTCAGGGTAATTATTCTCAGCTCCATCTATTTAACAAAAAAAGCCATACTTACATTTTTAACAGATGAAACATATACCACTGTGTAAATGTACAACATTTTTTTTATTATACATTCATGGTATCTAGGCTGTCATCTAGGTCATCTAGGCTGTTTCCATTTCTTGGCTATTGTAAATAGAGAAGGTATCTCTATAAGAATACAGAGTCCTTAAGATATATACTTATAGCTGGATTATATGATAAATATATTTCTAGCTTTTTGAGGAACCTCCATAATAATCTCCTTAGTGGTTGAGTAAATTTATATTCCTGCCAGCAGTGATTGTCTCTTTTCCCACATCCACACCAGCATCTGACACATACACACACACATATATGTATATATGTGTGTGTGTATATATATATATATATATATATATATATTTCTGGCTATTCTGATTTGGGATAAGATAAAATCTCAGAGCATTTTTGATTTACATTTGGGTGATGGTTAAGGATGTTGAACACTTTAAAAGTGTCCTTCATGCATTTATATGTAGTGTTTTGGGAACATGCTGTTTAGTTTCATGTGACATTTTAAAATTAGGATGTTTTATTGATGTTTAATTTCTGAGTTTTTCGTACATTCTAGATACTAACCCTGCATCAGATGCATAGGATGCCTATTCATTCAAATGATGGTGTCTTGTGCTACTTGTTTCCTATTCAGAAATTACTTTCCTATTCCTATAGGCAATTACTTTCCTATAGGAATAGGAAAGTACCTTACTTTCTTCCATATCAGATTCAGAATATCATAGCCCTTAATCCACTTGGAGTCGAGTTTTGTTCAAACTTAGAGATAAGGATTAATTTCATTTTTCTACATCTTGCTAAACATCTTGACTAGCACCATTTGCTGACATTATGTCTTTTTCCTTTGACGCATATTTTTGGCTTTTTGAAAATCAGGTACCTATTGAGGTTGGGTTTACCGGTGGGTCACCAGTTCTAGCCTACTGATCAATGTGTCTTTTCTGAGGCTAGTGCCATGCTCTTTCTATTTTCATAGTGTGGTGTTGCTTTAAATCAGGGATGAGGATACCTCCAGAAGTTAAAAACTAACATTCCACAAAAACTGGAAAAATCGATCTGCAAAGATTAAATTTAGCTGAAGTAATTTGAATAGATCCATGAAACCAATGAAATAGAATCATAATTTAAAATATCCCAATTCCCCTTACTAGGGAACCCACATAGAGACTGAGATGCCCACAGGCTACATCTGAACAGGGGGTCTAGGTCCTCTCCATGCATGTTTCCTAGTTGATTCATCAGTCTCTGCAGGACCCCCTGAGCCCTGATGTTTTGGCTCTGTTGGTCTCCTTGTAGAGCTCCTGTCCCCTCCAGGTCTTTCTACCCCCCCCCATTATTCCAGACTTAACAAGCTATATTGTAATGGTGTAGAACGATACCTTTCAGTGGACTAGAGGCAGGAGATGGGGGAAAGAAGGAAGGAGGGTGGGATTAGGGGATGTTGAGGGAAGGGGCTTCCATTAGAATATATAATGAATAAATTGTAAAAAAATAAAAATAAAAAGATTCCCTGCACTCTGCCCAAAGTTTGGTTATGAGTCTCCACATCTGCCTCCATACTCTGATGGGCAGAGTCTTTCTATGGAAGACTCTATGGAAGGCTTCTGTCCTTTTCCCTGCCTTCTCCGATATATATCTTGTTTGGCCTTCTGAATGAAGATTCACCCTTTCCTAGGGTCTTCCTTGTTGGTTAGCTTCTTGAGGACTACAGATTTTAGTACGTTTATTCTATATTACTTGGCTAATATCCACTTAAGAGTGAGTATATACCATGTGTGACTTTCTGCTTCTGGGTTACCTCACTCAGGATGATTTTTTCTAGTTCCATCCATTTGCCTGCAAATTTCATGATTTCCTTGTTTTTAATTGCTGAGTAGTATTCCATTGTGTAAATGTACCACAATTTCTGTATCCATTTTTAGTTGAAGGACATCTAGGTCATTTCTAGATTCTGGCTATTATGAATAAAGCTGATATAAACATAGTTGAGCAAATGTCATTGTTTTATGGTTGAGTATCTCTCAGATATATGCCCAGGAGTGGTATAGCTTATCTTCAGGAGGCTATCTCTGACATGGACTTAGTGGCTGGCTCTTTGATCACCTCTGCCCGGTAAGGTACCTAACTAGGCCACAAAGAAAGAGGATCCAGGCAGTTCTGCTGAGACCTGATAGGCTAGGGTCAGAAAGTATGGGAGGAGGCCCTCCGGTATCACTGGACTAGGGGAGGGACATAGTGAAGGAAGAGGGAGGGAGGGTAGGACTGGGAAGAGATGAGGAAGGGGACTACACCTGGATACAAAGTGAATAAATTGTAAATAATAATAATAGAGAAAATATTATAGAAAGAGAAGATAAAGTCTTCCAACCCCAAAATGCCCAGGATCCTGTGGATAAGGTGCAGAATTCTAACAGATAATGAAGCAGAAAGTTGCTCAGAATTTTCTAAAACACAAAAGAGAATACATGAAGAATCTACCCCCTATTGTCTGAAGCCACCATCACAGGCCCCTGTGATTCCCCAGACACATAATTTACTAGTTTTTAGGTCTATATCTAGGTAATTCATGAACATGCAAATTGCCAGCCCCTCTAATATGTTCCCAGGCAACTTGGATGTCACTGAAAGCTACTAGCCATTTTTCTCTTCAAATATTTGCTCTGTATTTTCCAAGCCTTTATGTCTGACCTCAGGCAGACACAGATCTTCAGGCTCTGCCTGCTAAGTAAGTGTATGTTGCTTAATTTATCCAGACATTATACTTATTAGACAGCTTGAGCATAACAAAGGCTCTCAAGTCCAGATGACCTTGACAGTTTCTGTCCTAGGGCTTGTCCTTGATGAAGTCTGATTCTTCCTCTGCCAACAGCTATTGGTTTACTACAGTTCATGTAGGGAAATGGATTTATGATGTCTTCAGTATTAATGCTGATATTTATCTGGTGTTGTAATTGAGCATATCTTGTTCGGTCAACCATGTATTGGAAGCTATACTTATCTCAGGGTATGGGGAAAAGTATTTTGATTGCAATTGGAAATTATTTGGATTTCATAAAGTGGTACTAGTATTTCTCACAGAGATCATTATAGGAAGACACAACTGCTCAAAATGCAGAAAACAAGATTCTGTGGGAGGCCCAGCCCTCTGAGCTGATATATCTACAACACAACCCCTGCACCTAGCACTCAGGACATATTATGCAATTAAGGAAAGAAAAATTTAAGAGCCAAGAGACCAGGAATATCTGCTGTGATGTGTCTTCTAGATATGACACAGAAGCTACAGCCATGAAAACTCAATAACATGGCTTCCGAAATAAGACCTGAACAATGACACCACCAGTTGAGATGCTGATATGGATGGGTATAATCTCAAGGGGGCCCTATACTTATATGAAAAGCTACAGGCAATTAACTTCTGAGAGATGAAAATTAGTCTTCCACAGGGATGAGGCCTTCTAAATGGTTATACAGTACCAAGCAGTCAGCCCTAAAACATATACACCTAAACATCACTGAACAGATCTAGCAGGTTTCCTTTATATATTTAGGTCACACACACAGATGCACACACAATGATAATTAAAGAAAAAGAGTCACTGGGCATGATGGTGCACACCTTTAATCCCAGCACTGGGGTGAAAAAGGCAAAGGGCAACGGGGAAGGAGTTCATGAATTTTAGAATGAGCAGAGAGTGGAGAGGACGGGAGCTCCACAAGGAGAGCAACAGAACCAACATATCTGGGCACAGGGGTCTTTTCTGAGAATGGCATTCCAAACAAGGACCATTTGTGGAGATAACCCAGAACCCCTGCACAGATGTAGCCCATGGTAGCTCAGTCTCCAAATGGGCACCCTAGTAAAGGGAACAGGGACTCTCTTTGACATGAACTCAGTGGTGGGCTCTTTGACCATCCACCCCTGAGGGGGAGTAGCCTTGCCAGGCCACAGAGGAGGACATTGCAGCCAGTCCTGATGAGGCCTGATAAGCTAGGGTCAAATGGAAGGGGAAGAGGACCTCCCCTATCAATGGGCTTACGGAGGGGAATGGGAGGAGATGAGGGTGGGATTGGGAGGGAATGAGAGAGGGGGCTACAGCTGGGATACAAAGTGAATAAACTGTAATTAATATAAAAATGCATATAAAGCAAAAAAAGGAATGAGTGTAACGGTCTATAAAAGATGGGGAAATGGTGTAATTATATTTTAAATTTAAAAGTACATGTATTCCACTCATTGGTATTTAAGAGAAATGAGAACATTTGTATGTGAATAAAAAGTACACTGATAATTATGGTAACATTATTCATAGAAAAGCCATGGGGAAAATCTCATTTCTGTCAACTGATAAATATGTAGACAAATGTAATATGATCCAATGAGTTGTTATTCATCAAAAGTAAGATCGTAACACTGATATGAGCTAAAACATGGAGTAGCTTTGTAATAATAAATAGTAACTTGAAGAATTCAGAAAAAAAGACAGTGTATGATTCTGTCTATGTAACAAGTCCAAGAGAGACTACTCTATAAAGACTGAGAGTAGTCAGTTGGGCTGAGGGAGGAAAAGTAGGGAGCAGTTGGTAATGAGCAGGAGTTTTCTTTCTAAGATGACAGAATTGTTCTGAAATCAATGATGATGATGGCACATGTCTGCTAAAATCCGAAAACCCACTGAATGCAACAACCTAAGCAAATTTTCTTTTATGAATTATTCGTTAATACAGATGTTATTTAAATGCATACAAACCACCCCTTTAAAATGTCACAAAGGAACATCTCATTTATTTAATCTAAAAATGAATAATTTCAGTAATATATCAAAAACATTTTATCTAATGTAATATTAGTTGTTACACTGAATTTGAATTTGAATGCTTATCTCAAACATAGAAGCAAGCCTAGAGAAGCCAGATGGGTTTGTTCTGTCAGTAGATAATGCAGGAAGAAAGCACTTCACCCTATTGGCACCATATTTCCTTAACTAAATCTTCTCAATAATTTGAAAAATAGATTACTGTTATTCCCAAACCTTAACGCTAAATGATGAGAAGCCTTAAAGACCCACATTTTCTATGTATTTTGTTCCCAGTGAATGATGTTGATAAGGTCTAGGTTCTGTTGGGTAATTTGGCACAAAGGTCAAAACACTTTAAATCACGGTATCAACCTTTCTATAACTGTGATCAAGTACCTGAGAGAAGCCATTTAAAGAGGGAAACATTTCTTTTGACACATAGTCTTAGTAGGTTTAGACCACAGGTGGCTGGCTCCATTGCTTTGAGTCTGAATGGTGAGTACAGCAAAGAGACAGGGTTTAGTTGAGCAATGACATTTCCTAGTGGCAATTGGGAAGCAGAAAAAAAAAGATATATATATATATCGTCCCCAAGTGGACATGTCTATAGTGACCTACTTTCTAACTGAGCCCCACCAACAAAGGTTTCCAACAACTCACTAATGTCATCAAACTATGAACTCATCAATATTGTTCATTAATTAAGTCAGCACCCTCGTGAGTCAATCATCTCTCAATAAGTTGGTTTGACCATAGGAAGAACATCGCATCAATCTAAAATTTAAGAGGGTGGCTGATATTGGCAGAGAAAAATCTTGGAGGTCAAACACTTTGAAGTATGCCATTAGTGGGAACCTTTGTTGGTAGGGCTGAGTTGGAAGGTAGGTCAATATAGGCACATCCTTAGGGACTATCTTTGGTCCTCACTTCTGCTTCCCAGGTGCCATGAAGCAACATCATTGTCCCTCCACGCACAGTGCTGTTTATTCTGATATCCTTACCTCTCTGAGACAACTAGAGTAGTAATAATAGTACTTCAGACTTGCCAGAATTCTGATATGTGTTCGCCTTAGAGTAATTGTTGATCCTTTGAAGTCAGTATAAAAGATGCCATTTTATGAGCACTTTAAAGATGAAGGCACTAAGTTGAAAAGAGGATAATTAACTTTCCCAAGGTCATACCTCTAATATATGACAGGGCCAGTCTGGGCTTCAAATTCAGCCAGACCCCTGATATCTGAGCTCTTAATTATCACACTATATTTCTCTTACTCAAGAAGTGTTTTCAACTCTACAATAAATCCTGTGTTGATGAAGACATATAGTGACATCTATTGTGTAGGAGAAAGAATAATTCAATTAAGATCCAAATTGAGTTCAAGTAGCCAATATTTTAAAAGCATTTTTATCCTGTGATAGCTTTCAAATAAATTAATATACTTGATTTTAAATAAATCTGTTCTTCAGATTCCACCAAAATTAAAATGTACTTGCTTCCACGAAACAAGCTGCTTCTCTAGCACTGCTTAGTGTAATGGACATCTCCTTCCTTAGGACATTAGTGCAACGCTGCTCAGAACAGCACAGCACTGGAGAACTTAACTTTGGTTCACACTTAAGCTCTCAGGGCTTGCAGCACTCCTCCTATAGCTTGCTCCCTTTGCTTCATGGCTCACTCTGTGGAATTAGGATGGTTAGAGAGTGTGCTGGGAATAAGAGATTTCAAAACCAGGTAAGCAAAAATCACTGAGCTAAAAACCTCAGTAGAAAGAAAACAGTCCAGTAGGTCACAGTGGGGGAGATTTCACAATAAGGACAAGAAGATTCTAAGGGGATGAGGCTTAGAAGAGAGTAAAAATAATAGATCAAAGTCCAGGGGTGCTGGACCAACATCTGATGTGATCCTGGGAAGAGAGGTCACTGGCTGCAGGCTTGATTTAGATTCTACATCTTAAACATGATGGCTAACCTTATGTATCTTTTGTCTGGCTTGATTTCCCTGTTGTTTACCCAAATGCCAGGCTAAATATGCTGGTAAAAGTACTGTTTAGACATGATTAACAAATAAATAAGTATTCCTTGAGAAATGCCAAACTCCTTCTATCAGGTTAGTGGGTTCTATTAAATCAGCTAAAGGCTTTATAGACAGTCTTATGTAAACTAAGCAATATTTGAATTTCTCAAGTAATTTTATGGTAGGCACACATATGCCATAACAGGAGTATGGGGTTGTGGTCTTCCTCTCCAGGGTCCAGCTAGCAGTGAGGACAGGGGATACTGGCCGAGGCAGTGAGAGGATCAGAATCATCACACAGACACTGGGAGGTGGGTGAATGCAAACTGAGGGTGAATGGATGAAAACTTGTTTATTCTGGAAGACAGAGCACATCTTATAGCTTCAGGCGACCAATCAGGTTCCTCCATACCATCTCCAAGCCTGCCTTTGGGTGTTTGTCTCTGGGCAGTCCGGTCATGTACTTTCTGCCTGACTGCTTCTGTAGTCACATCAGCAGAAGCTGCCCCAGGCCATGAACCCTAATGGCGCTTTGCTGGGGATGCCCACATGGAGTCAGGGGACAATTTCTCAAAACGGTTCTCCCATGTGGCTTCCAGGAAGTGAACTCGAGCCATCATCCTTGGTCACAAGTCCACTTTCCCACTAAGCCATCTTGCTGCCTGTGAAGAAGGAATTCTCCCCAAAACTATCATGTTGAAGTCCCACCTGAGTTTCTGGCCTACTTGCCTCAGGAATATTGACTCAAGACTTCAGCATGACCACAGCTGCATTTCCAAGCCATCAACTTGCCTGTGGATTTTGCACTGGCTTGCCCCTGACAACACATTTAGGAAGCATTTTCCTAAATCAGCCTTTCAATGTCTTTTCAATCAACAAACTGATACATAGAGATATGTACACGTGTATAAAAGTACATGTCTTCCTTTCTTTTTCTGTTGCTGTGATGAGCAACCTGCCAAAAGTAACTTAAGAGACAAAGGGGTTTATTCTGGCTCACAGCTCAAAGCTATAGTCCAGAATGGCAGGGAGATCACATGGCAGGAACTGGAGGCAGCTGGTCACTTTGCCTCTGGGTTCAGGAAGCAGACAGTGATTATTCCAGTCATCAGCTATCTTTCCCTATTTTATCTAGTTCAGGATTCATGCCTAGAGAATGGTCCCACCCTCAGATAATACATCCAGTAACGTAATCTAAATAATTCATAAAAGGCATGTCAAAAGGTGTGTCTCCTTGGTGAATCTACATCCTGTCAGGGTGACAATTAAGAATAACTATCACAGCATCCCACCGCTTATTTTTTTCTAACTGAGGCAACTGACCCACAGCCTTGTGATGTAATTGAACTTTTCTGACCCTTTGTCTACTCATGTGACAACAGATGCACTAGTACGTACATGAATAGGCTTGTGAAATGCCTCTATGATCCAGCCTGGTACAAGTGACACTCAGTAGCTGACAGTTGTTATTGTAACTAAATCAATGTTTTGGTGATTTATTCACTTACAGGTCTGTTTGAGTATAGAATAGATCAATAATGTTAGTATCTTTAAACTATTTTTGCCTCACATGCCGTCACTGTTATTTCTAGCTCAGCTTAACTTAGCAAGCAATTCAAATGGTTGTTTCTACAATATTGGCTCAATAGTAACAAATGGTGTGACTATGGGTAAGTATTATCACAAATTACAGGGTAAGGCAGACATGATGCCACCTAATGAATCTTTATTGGTATTAGATATATAATTCCTTGAAATGAAAACAAAAACAAAAACAAAAACCAACCCATACTGTGAGAGCTCAAAAGTGGGGGAAGAAGGGAGGAAGTGTTAGGGAAAGGTGATCAAAAGAAGTAAAATATATTTTTGTTCATTAAAAAAATAAATAAACAAAAGAGTTACAGAGGGCTAATATATAGGGCTGACATGAAAGGTTTTCCTGGAAGGAAAATATTACTATGACTCACTGTTAAAATAAAACCGGCTTTGACCAGTCCCATGGCAAGAGTCTGGGCTTTCTACAACTCCCTAAAAAAGGGTACCTCTGAGCATGCTACAAGTTCTTGGATTAGAAGGAAAGATTACTTAGTCACCTAAGGAATTGTAAGAAAAGAAGGGCTTGTATATTACTTTTTATTTGGGTAAATTTGTCAAGCTGACATGTCTAGGAAATTAGACAAACCAGAGCCTGCGGCCTCAGTAATTGCTGAAATCCCCTTCTGTGGACTTGGGAAGTGACAGCAGGTACCCACATTGAAAAAGACCACAGAGAAGCTGGAAGAGTTATTAAGCCTCCCCAAAAGGCATTTTGAAACAGTCTCACACATTTCAACTCCTCTAAAACAAAATAAAAATAAAGCGTGCTGTAATTTGAATGTTAATATCTCATCAAGTTTTGTGTGTGTGTGTTGGGGGCAGCTCCGTAGCCTGTTTTCCAGAAGCAGATAATGTAGCAATTAACAGCTGGCTGCCCTCCATGCAGACATTTGTGCTGCCTCTGTGATCCATCTCCCCCACCATGTGGTAGCACGAAGTGAGAAGAGGCAGGCTCGGGGGCTCTTATTCTGAGGCCAGATCACAGCACGCAGAGAAACACGCTTCTGGAAAGCACTAGTGCTTTTCCAGTTCCCAGGGTGGCTCTGGTGAGGGCACCTGGGTGTTTCTTGGCATTGTGTGGCACGATGAAGCTGTTACAGGAGATAAAACATTCCATCAGCATGGAGTCACTAGATGCTCAGGTGTTCAATAATCAAGCCACTCTGGAGGCGTATCAGCATGCTTCTCAAAGAGCAGTTGAAGAAGGACCAATTATGTTAGAGCAATAGAACGCTGTGGGGTGTGCAGGAAGAAATCACTAATGAATGCATATCACATGTGACTCCTGGCAGGGTGTCAGTCCAGCTTACAGAGTACCTGCAAAGAAAGAGGAATCACCACCACTGGTACTGTGCTCTCTCTGTGTGCATACATGCCTAAATGTCCCCATTAGCTCTCACTGGGACTTCTATGCTCTTAATTCTCTGTTAGGTTTTAGTTTGCACCACTGCTCTTCTAAGCATTCTCCTGGAACACTTTACCGATTCATCACGGGATTGAGATGCATTGCAACTATTGTTACAGATGAAAAAAATAATGTAGACATATAGATACCAAGTTTTCTCCAAGGTCATACCACTAACAAACAGTGGAGTCTGAGCTGGAACCCAGGGCATTTGGCCTCAGAGTAATAGCTTTGATTACTAAGGGCTTCTTCCTTCCCAGGCAGATAAGCAATCCACCTGCTATCCTTATGATGGAAATGGGTAGCCTCTATACACCAAACCCCGGTGTTCCCTATTTACCTTTCTGATTTCTGAAGAGAGCTCAGCTTAAATACTCACATCTAAACATTTGGGGAATGAACACATGTTACTTCAGTCCATATATTTCCAAGTTCCATCTATTTACCTACAAATTACATTTTTCTTTACCACTGAATAACCTTCCATAATGTATATGTACCATATTTTCATTATCTATTCGTCATTTGAAGGATTTTTGATTGTTTCCCTTTCCTAGCTATTGAGAATACAACACCAATGAACAATGCTCACCAAGTATCTGTAAACCAGGTTCTGGATTTACAGTCATGAATGATACACTAGTAATGGGGTTGTAGAATCTTTCTCCATGGTTAAGGAGAGCCGCTGAGGCCAGGCAGCAGAGTCCTGCACAGAGGCCTCAAGAAGCCATTGTGTGAAGATGAGAAGGTGAAGCCTGGATGACATTTTAGTTTCCTAAGATATTACAGAGAGAGCTATGTGATATCTGACAAGAAGAGTTGCATACAGGAAGTGGAACCAGCCCAAGACAGAGAAGTGCATTATGGATATCAAAGCTGAATGTGAAGAGTCATTGAAGCTCCTTGACATCAGAACAGAACTGTAGGATTTAAAGTTTTCTCTGCTGGGTTTCAGTCTTGCTTTGGTCTAATATCTTCTCACTGTGCCCCTAATGGAAATTTTACATATATATGTATATGTGTGTGTGTGTGTGTGTGTCTATATCTATCTGCCATTATATGTTGGAGCCATATAATTTTCTTTTTGATTTTACAGGGGGTCACAATTAAGTGATTACCTTGAACCCAGGAGAGACTTTAGACTTCAGACTTTTAGTTGGACTAAATGCATTTTACATTATGATATGACTACAAGCTTATGAGGACCAGTGGGTAGAATATGGTAGTTTGAATAAGAATGACCGCAGTAGGCTCATATGTTGACAGAGCTGTTTGGGAGGGATTTGGAAGGTGTAGACCTGTTAGGAAAAGTGCATTATAGGGGAAGTCTTTGAGGTTTTGAATTAACTTTCAACAAGTGGTCACCTAAGTAAGACCTGCAAATTATTACACCAGTTAATACCAACATGAATGTGGAAAATCTCACAAATTGGTTCTCCTGGACGAAAAGCTACAGGAAATTAATGGCTGCTGCGAGAAGGAGAATCAAACCTCTCAGTGAGGAGCCCCTAATAGACTATCCAATCCTAAACACAGACATTTGAGCAGTACTAAATGGACTCAATGACTCTCTTTGTGTGCGCGCGCACATATGTGTGTGCATGTACAATATGCCTGTCTGTTATAAGAATAATTAAAGAAGCAGAGAAGTAAGTTTGGGAAGGAATCGCAGGGCAAGAGAAGAGTTGGAAGGAGGAAAGGGCAAGGTGGAAATGCTGCAACTACATTATTCTTGCATGATATTCTCAAATCACTTTAAATTATCAAAAGAGAAAAGAGAAGGAAGATATTTAGCCTTTCAGTTCTCCTAAATATTTCAGGATATTGCTTCAGTAAAGGGTAAACTCTCCCATTCCATAAGCAGAGGCATGTGCACAGTGGCTAAATGGAGATGTCAATAACCAACGAAAAAGTCAAAGCTGAAAGGCTTCTCAAGGATGCTGAATGGTTGCTATTGACAACACACCACACCACTGTGCTGGAGGGAGCTGATACACTCGCGCGAACGGAGGTCAGATGGCATGTTCAAGATCTTTGCCCCTTATTACCTTGTGTTTATCATTCTTCGGCTTCAGACCTATTTTCACGAAGATCTTCCTGAATGGAAACACCAGTGCAGAGAGAAATCTGTATTTTTTAATAAGTTAAACTATGTTTTCAAAGAGTTTTCTAACTGCTCTTACTGCTGTGCTCTAAATAACACGGAAAGGTTGATTGCTCTCAGATCTTGCTCTCTGGTGGGTTCCCAATATGAATCGTTTTTATAAATTAAAAAAACTATGCATGGCCTAAGTCATGTTCAACACACAGAATCTGTTGTCTGAATCCTGTTCCCTTTCAGTTACCAGTCACCTAAAAGTAAAAGCTCGTTATTTTATGTTCACGTGACCTCTTTCCCGTACAGGAGGAAGGGGTGTCAGCCATGCTCTAAGGTTCTTGCTTTCCGTTTATGAAAATTCTGTATCAGCTGTTTTGGTGCAATGCATATCTGTCAAGATAATATTCTCAAATTTCTTTTTAAATCTGTTGAGACATCCATCAGATTTTCTTGAGCTGACCTCTTCTTGCATCCACAGCTTTACTTCATTTTGTACCACAGAAAACTGATAATTTATGTTTTCCAGTGAGTACGTCTTCCAGGCATCTGCCAATATTAAGTATCCAAGGAATGAATTCTGTTTTGAATATGGACTTTATTTATTTATAATAAGTTCATATAGTAAGAAGAGATATGAAACAATCATGAAAACCATATGTAAAAGTTACACTCAAAATATTCAGCTCATTTGTGTTTGGCAACCTTGACAAAAATACCACCTATCTTATCTAGGTGAGTCTAAAGTTTAGTACCTAAATCATTCTTTGTCATAAAATCATCTTTCTAGACCTTAAAACATATTTCAAAATCCCAAACAACTTAAGCCTGACTCTGAAACTATAACTATCTAGTCTACAACCCCATCAGAGACTTGAGAAGAAATAAAATTATTCAAGTAGAAAGTGTAGGCAAGCAGCTTCCAAAACTAGGAGATAACAGACGGCATTCAAAGATTATTGTTTTCTTAATTTAATGCCTTTTTAACTTGAGATGTGTCAGCCCCAGGCAACAGCCCCAGCCTACCTCAACAAAGATGAGTATCATAAAATCTCCTTTTGGAGACAGTCTCATTAATGGCAAGCTAGTCAGTGAGCAAAACTACTCCAGCTTTCCCTACAGATAATGGACAAGGCTTGGACACAGGCTGAATTGACTGCCAAACTCTACCATGACAGGGTAAGCAAGTCCTTCATATTTCCTAGTTCACAATTATGTCTTCCAGATATACTGGGCCAGAAGGCTGAAGATAATGCTCCAATGAATTGAGAGAGAATGGATGACTGACAAGGCAAAGAATGAATTCTTAAGCCTGTTGCAGAGAATGAGCAGGGTGCAGGCAACGGATTATGTAAAGGGTTTAATGAGGATGGACACCTATTTTCTAGGCTAGCCAAACAGAAAGAGGAAGCAATTGTTTTTCTGAGATGGGGTCTCACTATGTAGCCCTGGCTGGCCTGGAACTCATAGAGTTACTGCTATTGCCTTCTAGTTCTGGGATTAAAGGCTTGTCCCACCTCATCTGATCCTATTTATATTTTAATTCCAAGAAACAGGTTGTGTCCATTTCTGTTTTTGTATTCACTTAGAGCAAGAAGACTACTGATAACAGACTCTTCCCCACCTCAGAGACTGGACCCCAGGACTTGTCCTCAATGCTTATGTTTTTTGTTTTTTTTTTAATTAATTAATTTATTTTTGTATCAGTCACAGGTTAGGTACTCTGCACTCCAAGCATAGCCCCCTCCCTCATTCCCTCCCACCCTTTCCCTCCCTCCCTCATCTCCTCCCTGCCCCCTCCAAGTCCACCAATAGGGGAGGACCTCCTCCCCTTCCAT
>CM053767.1:5500478-5524982 GCA_028658305.1 Pachyuromys duprasi
CTGAAGGTGTTTATCAGTTGAAGGAGTTCTCTGGTTGAAGTTTTGGGGTCACTCATGTATGTTATCATATCGTCTGCAAATAGTGATACTTTGACTTCTTCCTTTCCAATTTGTATCCCCTTGATCTCCTTTAGTTGCCTAAGAGAAAATGTTTCATGAGTCTATCATAAAATTATATGTATGACATCTATAAAAATATTAGCCAAATATTTACCCACTTATATAAAAATTGTTCATTATTGACCTACAACAAATGTTTTTCATCAAAGATTATGTGTAAAACAATATTCAATTATGGAAGTTATTTTTAATTTTCATTTCTATACCACTTTGTGTATCATAAAGTTTAAGCCCTTGCAGATTTTGCACAATAGCCATCTTGTCACTAAATGCATTCTTAAAGGATTTCATTTTTATATCTACAGTAAAGAGCAATGACATTTTTAAATGCAATATATATCTTGGCGATCTTCAGTAAAATAGCTAGTCATTTGCTTGGTAAGTGAAGCAAAATATTAAGTGATTTATTATCAGATTTTATATTGTAATGATAATACATGGCATAAATCTTTCTATATTTGAATAATGATGTAAACAAATCATTTCCTGTGACTTCTCTGTCATAGTAAAGAAAACGTGATTATCCTTCAATGATATAAAATGATATCTATTTGTCACTTTTGACATGACAGCGTTGAGGAATGTTTGGACAAAATGACTTCTCTTCAACTATTTTAAATATCTACATTAGGAAAAGGTAAAATTAAGAAAAATTTCCAACCAATAGTTAAAACAATGTAAGAACACAATGGCTTCTAAAAACGTAGTGGAGAGCCTGAACAAACGGCTGAACAGCTAAGAGGTCTTGCTGCTCTTCCTGAGGTACTGTTCAATACCCACACAGGGCAGCTTGAAATATATATGTATATACATATTATTCTAATGTTTATATATATTAGAATAATACCCTTTTCCTTAAGAATCCAAGCCAAATGAATTTATTTATGTGCCTGTGATGAATTCTGAAGAACTTAAATTAATAAAATTATGAAATATTCTCTAAATATGAATTAGGCATGCACTCATAGGAAAGATAGGCCTTGTTCATAGATGAATATACTAAATATCACAAAGATTCCATTCTATCTCAAAATAATTTAAAAATTTAGTTAACCTAAGTAACTAAACTTTTGTATTTTAGTAACCTAAGTAACTAAGTTTGCAAGCAGATTCTTTTTGAGCTAACAAAAATAATTTTAAGACTATTTGGGTGAAAATAAATATTGTGAACCAGTTAAAGTAATTTTGGAGCCAAAAAATGTATTTTTCTATTGTGCAGTAAATATACTATGAAGTTATCACAATAGTCATGAAAATGAGGATGTAACAGGTCAGTTATGCAGAATAAAAGAAAGCCATTTCTCTCACTAGAATAAATTTGTATTTCTATCTGCATATAATCAATTGCCATTAATTATATATAAGAAGACAAAGAAAAAATGCTAAGTGTTCATAAAATAGTACTATTTTTAAATACTAGCATTGATTAATTCTGCCATAAATGAAGAGTTAACTTTCTAGTGAAAGTAACTCTAACATTGCTTAAAATTCTACAATTGAAAATAGAGTCATATCCCAATTTTAAATAATTGGAAGTGTAAAGGAATTTTAATTCAGAACATGGCTGCTCTCCAGCAAAAGATCAAATTCAAAGACCTTCTAGGACTGTGTGATCCAGCTGGAATGCAGATACACTGGATAGTGGTGGCACATACCTTTAATCCCAGGAGACAAAGGCAAGCATATATGAGTTCAAGGCCAGCCTGGTATAGAGCAAGTTTCAGGCAAAGAAAATATTAGATCCAGGCATGCCTTTATTTACAATGAAGGTATACATAGTTTGTAGAAGGAAGCACCCATGTTTAAAAGTGATGTCTAATTAAATAAGTGACAAAGTAATGAATCAGAGAAAGATTTGACAGAATTGGGTAAGCCCAACTCTCATGAGAAGGCAGAGGAAAAGGAAGCTACTTAAGCTGTTCTTAGGTAGCTCTTACATAGCACAGAAAATGAGGGGGAAAGGAGGCAGGTTTACCAAAACTGTTTTACAGAGAGAGAGATTGAAGAAAGAAAATTCTAGACACAGATGAAGACAGAATGAGCCAGAGAATGAAAAGGATCCAGAACACTAGAATAGATTGCTAGAGTTAGTTTTAGGCCAAGAGAGAAGCTAGATTGAGTCAGTCAGTTTGGAGAGGAGTTTGTGTAAGAACAGCTGAGTTGAACTTGCCAGCCAGAGTTCAGAAAGAACAAGAAAGCGTGAGCTTATTCAGCAGTCAGTCCCAGAGGCTGAAAACATTCTAGGCCTACATTAGATTGTACAGAGAGTAGAAGCTTCTAGGACTAGGCCTAGGTTAGCAGACATAGGCAGTAAGCTTCCATGGCAACAATCAAAACATGCAGAAAAAAGATACTATGACATGGAAAAGATTATAAAAAAGTCTAATATAAATACTAGTATTGACATATCAATAACATAGACCTGGGAAAGAAGAAAGAGAGAAAATCTCTATGCAAAAGCCTTCATTGCTCTAGGGTAGGAAGTGTGCATACAGAGTGGTAAGAATGAGGCTAAAACTCCTTTAGAGAAACTGGCAACAGAGTTGACAAAACCAGACTAAAAGTTGAAAATATGGTTGACTTATGATAATAAAAAGTTAATTAAAGTGACAATGGTATGCCACATTTTAAGGAAACTAATTTTCTACTTCATGGTTGAAAGAATATAGAAATATTTTTACTCCCACTCTAGAACATTATACAAAGATTCATACCTCATTCAAAAACTTAAATTTATTGAAACTGTCCACACATTCTTCATAATTCCTTTGCTTAATAAATATTGAACACAATACATGCTGAAAAACAGTTAACGAAAAGGACGAAGAGAAAATGAGAAGTGTATGGGCCATGAATATCCTCTCTGGGAATATATTCTTGACAGGAGACTAGGAGAAGAGATGCTAATCCATGACGATAACATAAATAGTTGGCCACATAAGGGACACTGGAAATCAAAGTCCTGACATCATCATTATTCTTATTTTTTAATGACTTTAACAATTTCATACGTATATATTATAAAATTATATTTATTCATATAGGACTATGTAATATGTTGTGAGTACTCTTTCCCTACACATTTTTTCATCTCCCTTCCATACCAATCAAATGCCATTCCTACAAGTCTTTTCCCCAGATTCATGAATTTTGGGTTTTCTGAACTATTTTTCTGTAACCAGGGACACTGGTGTGATTGTGGAATTGGAACTGTTCACTGGAGACTGATGGAACCACTAGTGGGTACACAGCTGAAGGCAATGAGGCAGTTAGTTTTCTTCTTGCATCTATCAGGAGCAAAACAGTTTAGGTGTGAGGGATAGGGACCCTTGAACTGCTCCTCCATTTATGCCTGACTGTTGAAGGCCCCAGCTTGTGTAGACCAAGTGCAGTCATCCGAGGCTGCTATGAGTTTGTGATTACAATGGCTTTTTACTTCCCAGAATACGGCATTTTTCAGCCCTTGCTAACTTTAGTCTCTTACACTCTCTCTGTCCCCTTTTTGTAATATTCCCTGACCCTCAGAGGAAACAGTATAAGCCACTTATTTAGGGCTGAGCTCCCACTATCCCCCCTTTTTTTTTCTCAATACCTTGTGTAGCCAGGAATCTGCCTTCACCACAATTCACTTGAATAGGAGGCTTCTCTGATTAAGTCTGAGATAAGCTTTTGTCTGTGACTATAAATATGCTTAGGAGGCAATTTAGCGCTGTGTCAATTTAGCTAAACAATAGTATTCAGTTCCCTTCTTGGGCTTAGAATATTTCCCAAGTTGTTTCCTAGGTTTATAGTAGGTTTGTTTCTAGGTTTATAGTAGCATGTAAAGATTCCCTCCAGGAGGGGAAATCTCAAATCCAATCAGAGAGCTTTGGTTACAATCACAGCAGGAGTGTCACTTTCACAAGTTAGTAAACAAAATCTGCACTAATAAGGGTTGCATATCTCTTAATGGAGACCCCAGAGGACTTCCAAAACAGCACAATCACTCACTATTTTTCTTGTTTGTTCACCAAACAAGATGATAAAATGCTTTTTACTGAAGGCACTACACACCACAGGCTTACGATGTAGATAAATCAAGCTGGAATTGAGCAGAAAACTTCCTCCCTGGTAGAGAGCTTTCATAGTGTCAGAAGGTACAATGAACGCTGCTGTCGGAAAAAGTCATCAGTGGCCTTATCTAGCTAGCTATGAACCCTATAATTACCCAACTCTCATTTAACAACCAAGTTCATGTCATTGTCATTTTTCACTTTGTAAATGCTCTGGCTGACATTTTCTAAACCTTAGTCAAAATAAAAACCAATTTCACTATTTTTTTTTCATGTTTTACACTAACGTTAGTTGACATTTACAGAACTGGTACATTGTGTAGACTATCATTCTAAGTACTTTATGTAGGCTAATGTGAGGTAGGTACTTTTATCATTACTATTTTCAAATTTAAAAAATGATAAAAAGGAAATAGATGAAAAGCTAACACAATTGTCCATGCTCTTTCAGCTGGAAATATGTCACAGTCAATATTCAAACCCAGAGTTCTACTGTAGAACTTGTGTCTGTAAATGCTATGAAGAATAAAAAGCTTGATAGATTAGAATCAGAGGAAAAGAGAGGAGGACCTCCTTTATCAATGGACTGGGGAGGGGCACAGATGGGGAAGAGGAAAGAAGGATAGGATTGGGAGGCGAGGAGGGAGGTACAGAGGGGGATACAAAATGAATAAACTGTAATTAATAAAAATAATTTTAAAAATATTAAAAGGCAAATATCCATAACAAAAAAGAATAAAAAGACATAGGTCCATAAAGACAAAGACAAAAAAAGGACAAAGGAAACATAACAAGATATATATAAAAATGAGATGTAAAAACACAGTTTTGAAAGACAGAAAATCAATAGATGAGTACAGACTAGACAAAGTGGTTTATAGGTATCTAAAGCCTGCAGGAAATGCTAGCGAGAATGGGATGTATGCTCACATAAAGGCTAAGGAGAACGGCAGGAAAAGCACTTCTAAAGTTAATGTGGTAACACAGACAAGGCAGAAGAGAAGATAATTATTTGAAAAAATAATTAGAAATTAGACTTCTAGGGTAAATTCTCCACCTTGTAGAGAGGGACCAGGATCTATTCTTCAAAGAAACTGAAGAAAGATTCCCTAGCCTGGAAAATCAAGGACAATGTATAGTAGGGGAAAATTATATATATATATAATTATATATATATATAATTTATTAATTTTTATATCAATCACAGGTTAGGTACTTTGCATCCCAGGCATAGCCTCCTCCTTCATTCCCTCCCACCCTCCCCCTCCCTCCCTCATCTCCCTCCTCCCTGCCCCCTCCGAGTGAGTCCACCAAGAGGGGAGGACCTCCTCCCCTTCCATCCAACCCCAGCTCATCCTGTCTCCTCAGGGCTGGCTGCAATGTCCTCCCCTGGGATCTAGCCAGTCTGTCACTCCCCGGCATGTATGCGGGAGGGTCAAAGAGTCAGCCATCAAGTTCATGACTGAAACAGTTAGGGGAAAATTATATAATGGAATTAAATGAAAAGAGCCAACAGATTGTTTTCCTGGAACAGTAAGCATCATGACAGAAAAGGCTCAGGGTTCTAGCGGTAGGAATACACAGCTGCATATGTCACTATGGACATATGACATAGGGCTGGGCATGAACTTCAAAACCTGCCCCACATCCCTCACTGATGCGTTTTCCAGCTGGCATCTACCTCCTTAAAGTTCCGCATCTTCCAAAACAGCACTCCAAAGATGGGGATCAAGTGTTCAAATACAGAAGCCTGTGGAGGACATTTAAAGTGCAAAATACATCAGAATTTTTTTATTAAAATTATTCATGCTCAGTTATATAATCATATCTAACAGTGAGAAAAAGTTGTCAACTTATATTTAAGAGTGAAACTAAGAAGTATTTTTTAAATTCCTTGTTTTTCTGTAAATCATTTGTTGATACTGGAGAGAGAGCTACGTGAGCATAATTACCAGATTAAAAATTTTGTTATATAAAAATATTTCAACTATATCACTTTCCTCCTTTAAGTTACCTCTTGATAGGTATTTCATCACAGCAGTGGCAACAGAAAATAATACAATGTCTAATATGAAACAGAGGCCAAAATTAATAGAGAGAACATAAACAGGCAAAAATGGAAACATAAGAACACTTGGAACAGATCCAATCTAATATATTAGAGGAAGGGAGAAGGTACATAATTCGAAATAAAGAGCAGTGTGTTATTTAAAAGGGAAATAGACGAGATAAACTTTTCTAGTTCCAATAAAGAATAATTGACAAAAATATGTTTATATTGTGTATAATATTTTGATACATGAACACATTATAATCACAATCAAGAATTATAATCACAATCAAGCTGATCAACAAATTCATACCTCATATAGTTACTGGTTTGTGGTGAGAATATTTAAAATATAGTCAGTACTTTCCAGCATATATATAGTAGTTATCAGCTGTCACCACTACGCTATTCAAGAAAAAAAAATCTTTTTTACTCTTTAGTTGAGAAAACACATTTTGAAAATTTTTCAGTGGCATGTGGTAGAAACGCTAAAAAGCATGACACAAGGTGGTGAAATTATTCATTTAAAGAAAGAAAAACAACTCTTATTTTGCTTGTGTTGAAAAATATTCTAGGAAAACTGCCTTTAATCCTCTGCATTCCATTCCAGGCATTTCCATTTAGTCCTAAAGACCAACCTCCTATCCTGAAGACATTCTAGGTCCTGGCTCCAAAAATGCATGAACTCAGCCCTGAAATAAAAATTGTAAAACAAACGTTTTATGTTTTATACATTTAATGCATTTTTTAATGGCAATATTCTGAGTTGTATGAAACAGTGAGCCTGACCTCTCATGTACGTACAATTTGACAGGAAGAAAGTGTATAGACAGAAAAAAGAGCAAATTCTAATAACAATTGCTACATTTGCTAGAAAGGCACTGAACTCTTAAGAAGCTATTTTTAAAAACCAGTGTCAGAAAAGTCTTTGCAGACTTAAGCTAACAGAAAAAAACATAAAATAAAAAGACTAGACATTCTCCTGTTTTATACTGTGGACTTTATCACAGGTCAGGAATGAGGCAGACTGGAAGTTAATAGAACCTGTAACCAAAGCCTCTCTGTTCTGGTCCTTGCCCTAAGCAAAATAATGGGAACAATGTGATGGTTTGTTAATAGCCTAATTCACTCCCTAATTAGGAAGGTCACATGTAAAATACTCCTTAGCTCTACACCCTCTCAACTGCATGTGCATTACATTAATTCCATTTAATTTATTTAAATCTATAATGCATGTCAAAGAGCATACAGTTTTTTATATCTGTCTTGCAGTAGAGCCATGAAATACATTACTGGAAGGTCACCTTGGTATTAGGTTTCATTAATTTAATTATGAGTTGCTCTTCCATTTTACTATTGAATGGCTAACATAACGCAACACTGGATGACGCTTTATAACAGTGCACCGTATTATCAAAACCATAATTGGGCAAAGCATGCATACTCTGCCATTCTCAATCTGACCAGCTTCATTTCACTTGCAAAATGAGGAAAATAATTTCTGACATTATTCCGTTACTTTCCAAACAGCAGCAGGTACATACATAGATGGATAGAGGAAAACATTTTATTTGTTCAGAAATGCAGTTAGTTTAATGTTTCACATCAAAAGTTTTACGTCTTTTTTGAATGATCTAACTATATCATGTGCCTAATTCAGGAGTCCTCCATCACACAATCTCTTCATGGAAGTTGCTCTCTGCAGAGCTGGAGAATAAATTAATATGGAGATAGCAAAGGTGCTGACAATGCTCACAGTTTTTATCACTCAATTATATTGCTTTCGTTTCTGTGACTTTATGACTTTTTCTCTCTTTGTTGTATAAACTGTAAGATTTAAAAGTGATTTAGGTTTTCTGTTGGCCACATTATTTCCCATTTAGAAGGCTACTTTGAAGAACATTCTCTGCCTCTCTTTATCACAGTTCTTCTCAAAATAAGTGTTGGTGAGAGGAAAGGGAGTGAGATTTGATGTAATTATATTCTAACTAAAATAAAAGAGCAGTTTAAAAAAGAGAAGTACACATTTGCTGTTTTCACATGCATTTTTCTATACTGTCTCGAGTGCTCATTGATCTACCGGAGATCTCCATAGCCCCCTAGGTTGTTAGTGTGAGGCCAATGTTAATTTAGTGGCCAAGTCTCAGAAGTGAAAGCCTCACAGACAGTGCTTAAGGGAGCCACTCCCTTACCCTCCCTGCCTCACTGGCCCTCTGATGTTTTCAGTACTTGTTACTGCCTTACAGGAGCTGGGGAAGGCTAAGCCTGAGTAGGGTGGCAGTGCTGGTGGGTTAGCACAGAAAGACATCTTGCAGAAGCAGCATGCTCCACCAGCACCACTGCTCAATCAGTAAAGTTTGGAACACTTATAAACAAATAGCCAGGATTGCCCTGATGCTCACCTAGACAGGCTTTTACTTTTTTCCCAAGACAAGGCCACACTATGTAGCCCTGGCTGAACTCACTTCATAGACCAAGCTGGATCCACTTTCCTGTGCCTCTCCAGTGCTAGGATTAAAGGTGTATGCTGCCACACATGGCTCTGCTCCTCCTTCTTCTCCTCCTCCTTCTAAAATTTTATTTATTTTACAACCCACCACCATTTCTGATCCCTCCTCTCCTCCCAGTTCCTCCTTATCATCCCACTTCTCCCCTTATCCACTCCTCCTCCTCCTCCATTTCTCTTCACAAAAGGACGAGCCTCCATGGATATCAACCAGCCATGGCATAACAAGTTTTAGTAAGGCAAGATACCTCCTTTTCTATTAAGATTGAACAGTGCTATCCAGTAGGGGGAAAGGGTCCCAAAGTCAGGCAACAGAGTCAGAGACAACTCCTGCTCCCACTGTTAGAAGTCCCACAAGAAGACCAAGCTACTCAACTGTTATATATATGCAGTGGGCTTAGGTCATTACCATGCAGGCTTTCTGGTTGGTGGTTCACTCTCTGTGAGCCCCTATGGTTGATCCTGTGGGTATCTTGAGGTGTCCTAAACTTCCCTGGATCCTACAATACTTCTCCCTCTTCCGTGAGATTTCCCAAGCTCTGGCAAATGTTTGGCTATGGGTCTCTGAATCTGTTTCCACCAGTTGTTGGGTGAAGCTTCTCTGATGACAACTGGGCTAGACACCAAACTTTGAGCATAGCACAATATTAGAAATCATTGCATTAACTTTTTTTGCCATTTGTTTTCGATTCTATTGTGGTTCAACTGGGCTATCTAGCCTCTGACTCCTGGCACACAGCTGGTGTTAGGGGTAGGATCCCTTTCATTGCTTACATCTCAATGTGAACCAGTCATTGGTTACCCACTCTTACAAGTTCTGTGTCATCTTTACCCCAGCACATCTTAAATGCAATGCAAATTGTTGGCCCAAGGTTTTGTATCTGATTTGGTGTCCTAGTCCCTCTACTGGAAGTTTTGCCTGGTTACAGGAGACGGCCTCTTCAGGCTCCATATCTCCCATTGCTAGGCATCTTACCTGGGATCACCCTCATTGTTTCCTGGGAGCTTCAAGGTTTCATTGCTCTGAGTTTCAAGGTCATCCCAGAGATGCCTCCAGACTCCAGTTGTCTCTCCCAGGACTCTCTCCCTCCATCCTCCCCACACCTGAACCCTCCTGCTTCCATTCCCAATCCATATCATACATAGACTCCTGCCCCTGTTCACCTGTGATGTCTATTCTGTTTCTCCTCACTGAGATTCACTTCCTCCCTCTCCCCTCCCCCACCCCATGCACACTTTTGAGCCTTTCTTGTTACTTAGCTCCTT
Organism: Pachyuromys duprasi; assembly: GCA_028658305.1. Taxonomy (NCBI): domain Eukaryota; kingdom Metazoa; phylum Chordata; class Mammalia; order Rodentia; family Muridae; genus Pachyuromys; species Pachyuromys duprasi. The sequence continues at coordinate 5,510,473 of CM053767.1, forward strand.
TGGGTCTGTGAATTGTAAAATGGTTATTCTTTACTTTACAGCTAATATCCATTTATAAGTTAATACAAACCATGTTGTCTTTTTGTGTCTGGGTTACCTCACTCAGGGTGATCTTATCTAGTTCTATCCATTTGCCTGAAAATTTCAGCATGGCATTTTTTTAATGGCTGAGTAGTATTACATTGTGTAAACATATCACAGTTTCTTTACCCATTCTTTGGTTGAGGGACATCTAGGTTGTTTCTAGTTTCTGGCTATTACTAACAAAGCTCCTATGAACATAACTGAGCAAGTGTCCTTGTGGTCAGATGAAGCATCCTTTGGGTATATGTCCAGGAGATGTATAGCTGGGTCTGGAAGTGGATCAATTCCCAATTTTCTGAGAAATCTGCATATTGATTTCCAATGTGTCTGTACAAGTTTGTACTCCCACCAACAATGGAGGAGTGTTCCTCTTGTTCTAGTCTTGCTTCTTAAGAAAAAAAAAATCCCTCTGTGGTAGGCCCTTTTCCTGCTACTTGTTTTCTCCTACATCCAACGTCCATCCAATTTGACTTTCTAAATGAGGATGAATCCTCTTACCCCAGGTCCTCTTTCTTGTTTATCTTCTTTAGGTGTATAGATTTCAGTATGTTTAATCTATCTTATAGGTCAATATAAGTGAGTATATACCATGTGCGTCTTTCTGCTTTGGGGATACCTCACTCAGGATGATCATTTCCAGATCCCACCATTTGCCTGCAAATTTCATGATTTCCTCCTTTTTAATTGCTGAGTAGTATTCCATTGTGTAAAAGTACCACAATTTCTGTATCCATAAGGTCAAAATGCATATTTGTTCCTTTGTAATCAGTGATGATAAAAATTGCCCATACAAGAACCAGAGAGAAAATAAACTAAAATGAAATGAGCAGCTGTGTAGGTCACTAGCTTGCCTGGCATACTTGAGGCCTTGGATTTGACTGTGAGACCCATAGTAAACAAATTAACTTAATTTAAGCAGTGAGTAAGTGAAGTCCTAAGTAAATATATATTGTTGACATGAGTGTGACCATGACAAAGACCAAGGCCTAAGACCCATGGGAAACTGACAAAGTTTTCACCATAGGTCAGGTTCAAAATTAACAAAGCTTTCTTCCTCTGATCCAAGCATGTGTGTTTAGAGTTAATAAGGGTGTACAGAACAGAGCAACTGAGGCTTCCTTCTCCAAGATATTTATAGCATGAGACTTGTGGACGACAGAGACCTCCTGTGAAAACTAGCCAGCAAGCCCATATGTGTTATATATAATACATTCACTGAGGTTCCATGTTGCAGAAGTAGTAGGTGTGTATCTATCAGAGTGCAAAATCTGCCTACCCCAGATTTTCTGCTCCGTGTGTCTGTCATTTTTTCATTCCCTCCTTGCCCCAGTCAAATGTCCAGATCCAAGCCTCTGGGGTTGTAGTATAAGCCAAACGCAGATAACATGAAGGTCATGTCTGAGGTAATGTGTGTGTAATGAACTTGGACACATGAATAACAGCTTTCTGAGACTCAAAGGCCCAAGATTAAAACCATATGAGATGGCTTTACCAGAACAGTACCAAGGATTTCAGAGATAAGAATAAAACCCACCAGCTCAGAAAGGTGAATGTCTTAGAGAAAGATGATGTTTCACTGAGACAGCACACCCACTAATGTTTTCTGATAATCTAAAGACAGAGTAAAGAAGTTATAAGAAAAGATGGAAAAAAAGGAAAAAAAAAACTATTAAGCAAAACCCAGAGCAAAGGAATAGCAGAGAAGCAATGAGAATCTGCATTACAGCAGAACAAGTGGCCCATAGATGTAATCATTCCTAGGTAACAGCTGTGTGTCACTGTCTGATGGTCTCTCTCTTTCTCTCTGTCTCTCTTTCTCTCTCTTACAATAATTGCCTCAAGATGCTCTCTAAGCACTGTACTTACCTTTTGTTGTATGTACATTGAAATGTAGACACTGTGACCATAACCAACATAGTCCATTGCCTCATTTTTCTTTTCTTTGACCATGAGAGGTAAACCCCAGACATCCACTATATGTCAACATTAAGCTAAAGAATATGTAAGCCAGGAGAGATGGATCAACTATAAATGTAACTTGGGAGATAAGTACCTCTTAACACCTATCAGTATCACCTTAAAGTCAAAGTAAACTATGAATCAGTCCTTAATTAAATGTCAACTTATTAGGTTTACTAATAGTCACCATAAAATTAAGCAAACAGAAAATGAGTTTATATTATATTAATAAGCAAACTTTCCTAAAGAAATTTGTTTAAGTTCATCACTTACAGTTAATAATAGTTATGATGGTTTCACTGAAGGCAATTAATGATCTCAAAAAGTTTCCTTTGCAACTATGAACAAATGAATAATGTTCCAAAAATTTCACTTGGGTTTGAAACAAAAGAGAAATTAAATCATGGGTTTCCGGTTTGTCACTGTAATGAATCCTCAGGGCCTCAAAGAACCAACTGGTTATCAGCTACACTTCCTGGAACTCATTATAGGCTATTCAATAACTTTATATACCTAGTAGCAAATTTTATTGGGATATTAAATTTAAAATATACTAAATAGCATGATTATTTAAAAAAGTAATTCTTAAAGATGAGTAAGTCTAGTTATGAGAAAATATAAAATCCCAATAATTCTTATTTGATGTACATATGAACACTCACAATAGTTGAGGAATTGCTGGATTTCTTTAATTCAATGTGAAAGTCTGTCCTATAATAGATAATTGGCTCTGCATTTGTGGTTTGAATCCTTATTTTTAACCTGCTCAAATCTATAGTATTGAGCAAAGACATACTTAGTAATGAACACTAGGAAGTTACTTTGGGTCCACAGTCCAGCATTTGGAAGACAAAATCAAGCTATGGGGAATGAAGAAGAAACTGACAAAATTTAGAATCTTGAAGATGTAGGAATTACGAGTAAAGGGCAGATCCCATACCTCTGGGCTGTGAATACCCTGCTGACACCAAAGCAGCTCATTACTCCCAACAGAGCTTTCCAGAAGTCAATATGCTAAGTAGACATGGAAGACAGTGACTGCAAAACTAACCAGAGTGCAGCATCAGATGAAGAAAGGAAAGAGCACAGCTGCCTTTGTGCTTTCTTTTTTATTTTTATTTTTTATATTAATTACACTTTATTTACTTTGTATCCCAGCTGTAGCCCCCTCCCTCATTCCCTCCCAATCCCACCCTCCCTCCCTCATCTCCTCCCTGCTGTTAAGTCCACTGATAGGGGAGGTCCTCCTCCCCTTCCATCTGACCCTAGCTTATCAGGTCTCTTCAGCACTGGCTGCAATGTCCTCCTCTGTAGCCTAGAAAGGCTGCTCCTCCCTTGGTGTGTGTGTGGGGGGGGGGAGGGGAGGTCAAAGAGCCAGCCACTGACTTCATGTCAGAGACAGTCTGTGTTCCCTTTACTAGGGTATCCACTTGGATGCTGAGCTGCCATGGGCTACCTCTGAGCTGCTATGGGCTACCTCTGAGCTGCCATGGGCTACCTCTGGGGATCTAGGTTATATCCATGCATGGTCTTCGGTTGGAAAATCAGTCACAGAGAAGACCCCTGTGCCAGATATACTTGGTCCTTGTGGAGCTCCTGTCATCTCTAGGTCCTACTAACTACCCTTTGTTTCACATGATTCCTTGCACTCTGCCCAAAGTTTGGTATGAGTCTCAACATTTGCTTTGATGCACTGTTAGGTAGAGTCTTTGAGGGGTCCTCTATGGTAGGCTCCTGTCCTGTTTCTTATTTTCTCCTACTTCCAATGTCCATCCAATTTGTATTTCTGAGTAAGGATTGATCATCTTACCCCAGGACCTCCTTCTTGCTTAGCTTCTTTAGGTGTACAGATTTTAGTATGTTTACCCTATCTTATAAGTCTACTATCCACTTATAAGTGAGTATATATCATGTGTGTCTTTCTGTTTCTGGGATACCTCACTCAGGATGATCTTTTCTAGATCCCACCATGAAGTTAAAAAGCAACAAATCAAGCAATTCAATTTTTAAAAATGGGGTATGGAGCTAAACAGAGAATTCTCTGTAGAGAAATATAGAATGGCAGAGAAACACTTAAAGAAATGTTCAGCCTCCTTAGCCATCAGGGAGATGCAAATCAAAACGACCCTAAGATTTCACCTTACACCCATCAGAATGGCTAAGATCGAAAACTCAACTGACAACACATGCTGGAGAGGATGCAGAGAAAGGGGAACCCTCCTTCATTGCTGGTGGGAATGTAAACTTGTACAACCACTCTGGAAATCAATCTGGTGCTTTCTGAGACAATTAGGATTAGTGCTTCCTCAAGATCCAGCTACACCACTCCTAGGCATATACTCAAATACACAAGGACATTTGTTCAACCATGTTCATAGCATCTTTATTTGTAATAGCCAGAACCTAGAAACAACCCAGATGTCCCTCAACAGAGGAAAGGATACAGAAACTGTGGTAATTTACACAATGGAATACTACTCAGCAATTAAAAACAAGAAAATCATGAAATTTGCAGGCCTCTCTGCTTTCTTAAAAACATGGAAATGTTTTAGGAAAAATGAATTTCTTAAGATGAACAATGCTTCTCCTCCTCTATTTTCTGCAGCCACTGAATGTTCATGCTAACATCCTCAGGTGTATCTCTCCATATTCCTCCAAAATTTTCACGTATGGACACAGTATTTATCTTAAAAATATCAAACCATTACATACAAAACCTTGTGGATGCTGACTTTCTCAAAAACATAAAATTTAGGAATTCAAGCCAAGGCAGAGAAACCGGGATCTTGCTGGTGTTTTTATCTGTTTCAAATCACTCAAAATGTAGACATATTTATGACCCACTTTGGCATTTCAAAGCACGTCTTAAACAGTGAGATGATATTAGCATTTATGGATTGAATCGCAGCACAAACACAATTCTACATTCCACTATGAAGTTGTTTAAGATTCTGCAATTAAAATTCCAGAGCAAATGGCGCAATTATTCATTTGTCATTTCTGGGTGTAGAATTGTCTTTATTCAGAGTGTATGCAACCTAAATTTATCTAAACAAATTTAAGATTAGGAGAATTTTACAACTTCCTTCATCAATAAGGAGAAGAAATGGTTGAGAATATGGCTTATTCTCACAGGCATCAGACTAAAGGAACTAAACAAATGAGTATACACTATGTAAAGGGTGGTTCCCCCATGTGCTGGCTAGTTTTTTAAATAATTTGACACAATCTGAGGCCATTGGGAAGATAGAAATTTAATTTAAAAATGCCTCATTTGATTAACAAATGCTATATCATGGTAAGGTATGGGTTACATTCATGCTTGTAAAATTTGCCTTAATGCTATTAACAATAACTCAGTGGCAGTAGGGATATCAAAAAATTGAGTAATTAACTTAATAATTGTGAAGATTGTTTAACTGCGGGTCATATTCTGCATGAGTATCTTGACTCCTTCAAAATAATACTAGCATTCCCCTTTCGAAAAGGAACCAGACAATAAGTAGAAAATTCACATTTGAAAATAACCAGAAAATTGGTAGCAAAGAAAGTGCTCAACATCATTATTTATGACAAAAAATAGTGGTAAAAATGATCAGCTGGATGGATACCAACATGATGAAGCCTATTTATTTTCCTGTCAGCTTTACTGATTGCGGTCCATTAACAAAACTCAGTTACAGTGACTCAATCCACTGCAGGATAGAAGTAACTACCCATCAAAGCTCTCTTTTATAGCCACATTAATACTCAGACTTCCCTAGGATAGTGACAATCACAGCAGGAAAAAAAAGATATGCATTTTGCCTTTAAAAAATTTAGAGATGTCAGCATCTCAAATCTAAAACAAAGGCCTCAAATAATCATGATGTTAATTTTGATATGCAAATATTGGAGTGAATTCAGTACCCTGTTGCTAAAGTGTAATTTCCAAATCTGTCCCTTTGTTAGCTTACTATTAGAATATCCTTTTATTAGTATTTAATATTTAGTCAGTTTGTTGTTGTTGTGTCTGAGATAATCCACATTAAAACTGGAAAGGTTTTCTTTGGCTTAGAGTTCTATATGTTTCCCTCTGTGATGAGGCTTCCCCACTGTGATGGGGCCCCTGGTAAGACACCACAGCAGGACAGGAAACTGCAGTAGAAGCAGCTGCTCATCTCAGAGGAGCCAGAAAATAAAGAGAAGAGAAGGACAGGCTGGGACCCCCAGATCCTCTGAATTACATAGCCAGTGACTTCTCTTTCTTCTTAGGTCCTATTTCCCAAATATTCTGTTACTCTCTAGCATACCATGGAGCCAAGGGAAGCTAACGTAGACCTGATATGTGTATTCTAGACCTGTGCTATAGTTCTTTTCTTACTTTCAAATGGTAGTTGTGCAAGGCCTTAATTCTACTGTTAGAAATGGTATGAATGCATGGTAACTAAGATCTCAAAAAATAAGAAAATATTTTGAAGACCAATTCATATGGGGGCTCTCTTTCCATTGTGATTTTCCCATTTCTTGAAGCGTTTATGACTGCAAGGACAAAAATGTTGTGACAAAGTAAGTGTATTTGCAGGAATTACCTATGGGATCATGATACAATTATTTGTGCTAGACCTAAATCACCTAACTCTTATGCATGAAATTTAAACAGCTTTTAGAAATGTCAAGTGTTGATCTAACAAGTGTCTGCAAAAGCACTGGTCTTTAGCGGCTCCTTTGAATTCACTTTTAATTCACTGCATCTTGGTCTTGACAGTGTTCATCACTTCAATAAGTTTGCCACAGCCACACTGCTTGCTGTTTATTTCTACCAATGCAGTTGTTTTTCCTGAGTCTGACTTCTTGCATTGAGGTCATAATTTCAAGGATACATGTTAGTCACTGGGATGGTTAGTTTATAGGCAATTCAAAAGACTTATATCTTCTGCTTAACATGAAGGTATAGCTGCCAAACCTGACGACATGACTTTGGTTCCTGGGACCTACAGATCAAGAGAGCCAACTTCTGCAATATGTCCTTCCACCATGGAGTATGTGCGCACACACAAACAATGGCACACACATATGCATGAACACACACAAAAATATCAAAAAGCTTTGTTCATTGGTAAAAGAAATTTATCCTTTAGTCTTATCCCAGAGGCCTTGAAGCAGAAATCATCACAACATAAAGCTATCCATATAAAAATGACTACTAGCACAAACAAAGTAAATTAGCCTTTCTCTTTCAGCTTTATCAATGGTCCTCAACTTAACCCTAAGTACAAACATTGCATAATAATCAGAGGTTTAAAGTGAGAACTATCTCCTTCCTCATGTCTATGCGTCAAAGGCAACAACCATTTGACTTGGCTTGGTTTGGTTTTCAATATGATTTCTTCATGCTACAAAGTATGATATATTTATAGTTATTTCTCTGTATCAAATTTTTATATTCTTTATTTTGCTGCTAATATTTACATGAACATATATGTCACTGACATACTCTCATTTCTTCTATCTACTTCTTCCATCTGTTTTTTCCCAGGATAATTAATAATTATTTTGTATTCTTTTGTTGAGTTATCTGGAATTTTACAAAATATGCTTAAGCCTCCGTTTCTACAGCACTCACTTTAAAGCCAATCAACAACCACAAAATGAACACACAACCATAACTGTTGATTTATCATGTTGTTACCCATAAAGAAAGCTATTTAAAAATTAAAATGACTAAAGTCATTTCTTTGGGCATACAGAATTAAGAATGGCGAAGGGTGGCTAACCAGCATAATGAATCCTTCTATGATTTCTATTATTATAGGAGTTTTGCATTTGGAGATAAAAAACTATAAAATACAAATGAAAAAGGCATTTTATTTGACTTATCTTTTGAGTCTCAGTGTGGATAATCTCTGCGGTAAGATGCTTCTACCTTTATTTAACCATGCAATAGTTACTTCCCCGCTTTCATATATGCCTTTTGGTTTAGCTATAAAATTCAGTCTACTGTGTTTGAACACTTGATCTCCAGCTGCTGGATAGAGGTTATGGAAACTTAAGCATTCAGAGTCCAGATGGTGACTTTGGCTACCAAGAGAAGACTTTGAGAATTATTAGTCCAGGCCTGTTTCTGGCCCACTCTCAGCTTCTTGTTCCACTAAGATATAAACAAGTGTATTCAAAGCAACACCATTATGGATGGAACTGCTTCAGTCACTCATTGCACTTTCATGGTCATAATGGACTGTGTTTCTTAAAGGAATAAGACAAAATAGAACTCTCCTCCACTAGGATGCTTCAGTCAGGCATTTTATAACAATAAGGAAAGTAACACCTCCTTCCACAAAAACACCAAATGTTGAAAGTTTTCCATAGTCTAACTTTGTACTTAAAGTGAAATAGATTGTGAAGTTCAAATCTAATAAGGAAAAGCCACATTGCTAATGGTTATAAAATAGCATTTACTCTGCAGGCACATAATGCATTGCACATTTCCTTATTTAACTTCCTTATGTTTTGAGACATATCTTTGTGTTGCATGACACTGTTTCTGGGAAGATGTGAACAAATGTCTGTTCATCCAAGTCAGGAAACTGATGAAAGATCAGAATAAGTATACAACCAAAGTCCAATCTGATGAATCAATGAGTTTTGGTTGAGGTTATTTGAAGAAGCGGGAATGACTCAAAGACATGTGTTACCATAGTTTCACTTCGGCTTATGGAAGCAGGAAACCTGAAGTTCACCACACAGTTTGCAGACATCTTGAATGGCCAGAGAGTGTCCCTTCCAGTCATTTCAGCTCATCTGAGCCTCTTGCACACAGCTCACATGGTCTCAGCAGCATTTCTGAATTCTGCTACCTTGGGAATAGGAGAGCCTCATATGCTTTGTCAGTTTCAGGGACTCCCTGAGATTTCTGAGTTCTTTACTTCACCAGTCTTAATGAGCCTTCCATTAGAACTTTATTTCTATTTGAACATTTGTCTCTGTTTAGAGTTCCCCAAGTCTTAAGGGTAAATTTGCTCTCTACTGCGTTTTACATTTACTGCTACACTTATCCATTACATGTGATTATTATTTGTTGCTGTTTTGGAAGTGATAGTTGCTTAGGAAAGAGAATTATCTGCACTCTTGATGTCTTCTGGTTTCTTCATTATTCTGCCTTCTTGAACTTATTTGGGAATTTTCTCTCTCATTTTAGTTACAATTGGAAGCTAACAGATTTTTAGACTCTCTCCATGGGTTTCTGTCATCCACTGCTTCTTAGTTTTCATTCTTTGTCACATTATCAAGATTCAATTTTACAATAGAACCACACCAAGTATTCTAGGGTCTCAAACTCATGATCCCCTTGTACCAGCTGCCCACATATTAGCATTACACCATGTGCCACCATTCTGTCTCTACATTCTGAAGACTTTGAACATCTCCATTCTCCTCCTCAAGGCAAAAAAAACAGCCTTCTATCTTCAGAATCATTGACTCTGGTCTTTTCTTGCAGAAGATTAGCATTATTTTAGAGCAACACCCAAATAAGTGTTCACAGAGGACAAACTTTCCAAGTCCTTGAATGTATGAACAACTTTAATCTTGAAATCACACAGTACTTGGCATTAAACTTGCTAAATTATGGTAGACCTTTTTAGTTAGCAATTTTAAAGCATTATACCATAATTTTTTAAATTTAATTTAATTTTTATTAATTAGAGTTTATTCACTTTGTATCCCAGCTGTAGACCCCGCCTGTATCCCTCCCAATCCCACTGTCCTTCCCTCTTCTTCTCCTATGCCTCTCTCCCAGTCCAATGATAGGGGAGGTCCTCCTCTCCTTCCATCTGATCCTGGTCTGTCAGGTCTCATCAAGATTGGCTTCATTGTCTTCCTCTGTGGACTGGTAAGGCTACTCCCCCCTCAGTTGGGGTGATCAAAAAGCCAGCCCCTGAGTTCATGTCAGAGGCAGTCCCTGTACCCATTACTAGGGAATACTTTTGGACAGTGAGCTTCCATGGGATAAATCAGTGCAGGGGTTCTACATTATCTCCATGCATGGTCCTTGGTTGGAGTATCAGTCTCATAAAAGACTCCTATGCCCAGATTATTTCAGTTCTCTTTCTCTCCTTGTGGAGCTCCTGTCCCCTCCAGGTCTTTATATCTCCCCCTTCATTCATAGCACAAAGTTTGGCTATAAATCTCAGCATCTGCTTTGATATCCTGCTGGATAAAGTCTTTCAGAGGCCCTCTGTGGTAGCCTCCCATCCTGTTCCTTTTTTTCTCCCTCATCTGATGTCTATCCTGTTTGCCTTTCTGAATGAAGACAGAACATCTTACCCAGGATCTTGCTTCTTGCTTAGCTTCTTTAGCTGTACAGATTTTAGTATGATTAGCCTATATTATATGTCTAATATCCACTTATAAGTGAATGTATAGCGTGTGTGTCTTTCTGCTTCTGGGATACCTCACTCAGGATAATCTTTTCTAGGTCCCACTATTTGCCTGCAAATTTTATGATTTCCTTGGTTTTATGTTTTGATTTTTTAACTTTGTCATTTTGTTTTTTATTTTTTATTAATTACACTTTATTCACTTTGTATCCCCCCAATAAACTCCTCCCTCCCCACTCCCAATCCCACCTTCCCTTCCCCTTCTCCACACATGCCCCTCCCCAAGTCTACTGATAGGGGAGGTCTTCTTTTCTTTCCTTCTGATCCTAGTCTATCAGCTCTTATCAGGTGTGGCTGCCTTGTCTTCCTCTGTGGCCTGGTAAAGCTGCTCCCCCATCAGGGTGAGGTGATCAAAGAAAAGGCCAATCAGTTCTTGTTGGAGGCAGTCCCTGTTTCTTGTTTTTCATTGCTGAGTAGTATTCCATTTTTAAATATATCACAATTTCTGTATCCATTCCTCAACTGAGGTATATTTGTTTTTTTTTTCCCAGCTTCTGGCTATTACAAATAAAGCTGCTACAAACATGGGTGAACAAATGGCCTTGTTGTATACTTGAGCATCTTTTGGATATATGCCTAGCAGTGATATAGCTGGATCTTGAGCATTATTCCTAATTGTCTGAGAAAGTGTCAGATTGAGTTCCAAGGTGGTTGTACAAGTTCACATTCCCATCAGCAATGGAGTAAGGTTCCTCTTTGTCCACATCCTCTCCAGAATGTGTTGTCACTTGAGGTTTTGATCTTAGCCATTCTGATGGGTGTAAGGTGAAATCTCAGGGTTGTTTTGATTTGCATTTTCCTGATGACTAAGGATGGTGAGCATTTCTTCAAGTGTTTCTCTGCCATTTGATGTTCCTCTACTGAGAAAGCAAGCTACAGATTCAATGTAATTCCCATCAAATTACCGACACAATTACAGATCCTTAAAGAAAAATTCTTGTCTTCATATGGAATAACAAGAAACCCAGAATCGCTATAACAATCCTCTATAATAAAAGATGTTCTGGAGGTATCTCCATCCCTGATCTCAAGCTGTACTATACAGCAACAGTAATAAGAACTGCATGGTATTGGCATAGAAACAGAATGGTAGATAAACATAATCATATAGAAGACCCAGAAATAAACCCACACACTTATTTACACCTGAGTTTTGACAATGATGCCAAAATTATACAATGGAAAAAAAGATAGCATCTTCAACAAATGGCACTGGCCTAACTGGATGTCTTCATGTAGAAAAATGCAAATAGATCCATACTTATCACCCTGCACAAAACTAAAGTCCAAGTACATCAAAGACCTCAACATAAAACCAGACACAGTAATCTTGTTAGAAGAAAAAGTGGGTAAGAGCCTTGAACTCATTGGCACAGGAGACAACTTCTTGAACAGAACACCAACAGCACAGGCTCTAAGATCAACAATCAATAAATGGGACCTCATGAAACTGAAAGGCTTCTGTAAAGCAAAGGACACTGTCATCAGAAAAAAATGACAGCCTACAGATTGGGAAAGGATCTTCACCAACCCTATATCTGACAGAGGGCTAAGATACAGGATATATAAAGAATCAAGAATTTAAACAGCAAAAAATCAAGTAATCCAATTTAAAAATGGTGTAGAGAGCTAAACGGAGAATTCTCAACACCATAAATATCTTGATGCTGATGAGATGGTGGGATGCTGAGAGACAAGATGAGATTAGCATACTTTGTGATTCTGTAATTTCAGATACCTTCTTATTGAATTTAGGGAATTTCTGAGTTCTCTGAGTTTAGGTTTCCTATCAAAAAACACCTGTCTTATTAAAGACATTTATTTTCCATCAGTTCTAGGAGTTCAGTTTAACATTTTGTCCTTTAGTAGTGAAGTTTTCCACTCCATTTTGTCAGCACCCCATTGGAAACATGATAGTTAGAAGTTTAAATACTGAAACTCATCTTTTTTTCTGGCATTTTCTGAAGTTCTTTACCTTTCAACATTCAAAAGTTTTTTTTTCCCAAAATTGTATTTTAATCATATGTTAAAACTCTAAAGATTTTTTTCCATTTGCTTCTTCTTCTTTTTTTTTTTTTTGAAAACAGGTTCTTCACTCCCTCCACTTGTCTTATCACCCTCCCCCAACACCTGCCCTTTCTTCTAAATCTAATCCCCTTGTTTTCTCTTCAAAAAAGTGAAGGCAACCAAGAGTCAACAGACAAGCAAGACAAAACAAAATAAACCAGTGGTTCTCAACCTTCCTAAAGCTGTGACCCTTTAATACAGTTCTTTTAATACATGTTGTGGTGACCACTTCAACCATAAAAATTATTTTCAGTGCTACCTCAGAACTGTAACTTTTCTATTGTTATGAATCATAATGTAAATATCCAAATTTCCAATGATTTTAGTACCCCTGTGGAAGGGTCAGTAGACTCCCAAATGGGTTATTACCCAGGTTGAGAACCACTGCAGCAAGACAAAGGTAAAAAGCTCTCATATTGAGGTTGGAAAAAGTAACTCAATAGGAGGAAATGATCATCAAGAGCAAGCACAAGAGTCAGAGATACAACCTCTTCCACTCTTAAAAGTCCTAAAGAAACACCAAGCTAACAGCCATAACATATATGCAGAAGACCTGGAATATACCCACCCAAGGTCAGTTTTGCTTTTATTATTATTTTATTGTGTGCTGTGGGAGCCACCCTGGCCGTTGTTTTCGTCCTTTACTCACTTTATAGACCAGGCTGACCTCCAACTCACAGAGAGCCACTTGCTTCTTCCTCCCAAGTGCTAGGATTAAAGGCAAGCACCACCACACCCAGTCTGACCTTTGAGTAAGTGGCCTTTGAAGGGAGATAAGGCAGGGTGAGTCTGGAAGGGAGGTCAGGGGAAATCTTGCAGTTATGAATGACTAGCAATCAGATTGCTTCTTTATACAGATTTCACAGAACAAAGACAGACTAACGATTATCCAAGAAGAACACATTATTTGTTTCATTACATGTCCAGAGTTACAAGTTCAGTCACAGTTAGAAAGTACAAATAGAACAGATTTTATTTTTACTATCATCCCGAAAGATTGTCGTCTCTAAACAAACACATTTATTATATGACAGCCTGCTTTTAGGTTGGCAGTATTTGCAATTTTAAAGCACTCTGGACAAACTGAAAATATCTTAACTGGTATTTCTAGGGGTAACAAATACTAAAACCTAACCTCTTTTATTACATTGTTTCATCATCTACATTATAAAGAGAAACTAGTTTATTTCAATCCATCTATTTTATTTACTGAGCTCTATTCCTCCAGAAGAGTACCCTGTATGACTCTACATCTTTAAACAACATTTTCAGAGAGCTCTAGCATATTGTAAAAAGAAGCCTTGAATCTCTAACCAATTCTCCTGGACAGTCAGCATTTGCAAATGGTTTCTGTTTACTCTGCATGAATTATACTGTATCAGTGTGCTTAAGGCCAGATATCCCAAGAAGATTCCTAAAGTAAATGGTCTCATAAAGAAATGTCTAGCCATATGCTTTTATTTACTTAATGATCTGCAGGGCATAAGGAAGACTTCCATATAGTGGCCAGATAAAGCTATGTTTAGGACTCTTCTAAAAAAGATTCAAACATAATTTTCTCAGGAAAAGACATAAAATGAATCATAATGCAGAAAGTCCCCAAGAGTACAACACAGAGACCAAAACCTAAAAGTGAGAGACAGAATGACAGAGATTGCAGCATTCAGCTTTGCTTTGCAGGAACTGTGTCAAACAACTGTTCTGGCTTTATGACTTTATCTGTTTCCAATGGATATAGCTGTGTCAATTATGCATCTTGTTTTTTTCTCATATTTTCTTGTGGTATATAATGAGTGTTTATAATTTCTCCATATTGTAAAGTAAAAAGAAAGGAAAATTTCTTGAAGTATCTATCTATACTTGTTAACTATACATGCTATACATGCTATACATACGTTTTAGCATGACTGCTCAAGAGTTGCAGGCACTTTGCAAACTGAGTTGCCTTCCCAGCCCACATCAAGCATTTTCTTTTTTTTTTTT
>CM053767.1:5525482-5548694 GCA_028658305.1 Pachyuromys duprasi
CAACCCTTTGGCAGAGTACAGGGAATCATAGGAAAGAAGGGTGAGTTAGTATGACCTGGAGAGGACAGGAGCTCCACAAGGACCAAATATATCAGGGCACAGGGGTCTTTTATGAGACTGTTTCTCCAACCAAGGACCATGTATGGATATAACCTAGAACCCCTGCTTGTATGTAGCAAATGGTAGCTCAATACCCAGGTGGGTACACTAGTAAGGGGAACAGGGACTATTTTGGACATGAACTCAATGGCTGGCTCTTCGACCTCCCCGCCCCCCCCCCAAGGGAGGAGCAGCCTTGCTAGGCCATGTAGAGGACATTGCAGCCATTCCTGAAGAGACCTGATAAGCTAGAGTTAGAGGGAATGGACTGTCAGTGGACTTGGAAAGGGGCAGGGAGGAGATGAGGGAGGGAAGGGGAGGAGAGGGAGGAATGGGGGAGGAGGCTACAACTGGGATACAAAGTATATAATTATACTGTGATTAATATAAAATAAAAATGTTAAAATTTAAAAAAAGACAGTAAAAAAAATATGAATAGTAGGAAACCATGTGGGCTTACAGGTTTAGGATGGAGTAACTATTGCCCAGCATTGTGATGTAGGTTAATTAAATAAATCCCAGTCTCTGTGTGGTGATTTAGTTAATCAGCTGTTTGGGATTAACCGCAACCATACTAAAAAAAAAAAAAAAGCTATCAACAGTAAATATTAACTACCCTATACAACATGTGCATTTCTCTCTATATATGTTTGAAATATCCAAAGAATTTTACATCATCTTGCAAGAAATATACCGTGAGACCACTCAAATCTGCTGGGTTTTAAACATTTGAGTTATATGCACAGATCTCCCAGAAAACCACTGAAATAAAAACTAGTATGGAAAAGCAATTTTAAGTGTAAATCAACTAACAAAACATAAATTATTTGAAGGGACTTACATACATTACAAATGTATACATTTCTGAATAATATTAAAAACAATCAAATTTCTGAGTCTTTGCACCGCTGCTATAGCTTCCTCTCAAAGTTCAAAAGCAACTGATGCTGCAATGTCATTTCCACAGGAAAAGGAGGATGTACTCAAGTGTCACAGTAGATTGCAAAGTCTGGAAAGACAAGTTAATACTGGAAATGCCCCCCAAGAGAGAGAAATTTCTCTAGGGAAACCCCTGTTTCTATGCAATCATGAAAACGAGGTAACAGACTAAGATGAACCACAGAAAATTCAAGGCAAGAACTGTGCCCAAGGCAATGATCACATTAATGCTGCAGACTCTCTATATGAACAGTCCATCATGATATATTATTCTAACAAATTCACTTTTTAAAAGACTGTTAACTGGTTCATTGGAAATCCTCCATCAGCATGTCTGAGTTTGTACTGCTCTGCTGGTTAACGTCATGGGAAAGGGGGTGGAAGGCAGTACCAAGGACATGAAGTAGGAGATGATGCCTTCACTTCAGTATGGGAATTTATTTCATAATGAATTTCAATAAAAGGATTCTATCCTGTTAATCACTGTATCTACAAAGTTCAGTATATGAGAGGAAAAAATACTTCACTGAAGTACTACAAAAAGACATGAAACCTAAACATGCCGCCATACTGCATCTGCTGCTGTTTAAACTTCTAATCACCTTGATCATTGTTTTGATAAAGTTGTTTTAAATATCAGCTATACTTTAAGGATTGTTTTGTTTTCTGTGTATTTTTATTGAAAAAATGTTCTCTTGACATAAACTCACCTTCCGCAAATAATTTCTTACACACAATTTGAATTAAAAACCATTGGGTATGTCCACTCCATTCTGATCCACCTCTCATTAATCATAAATGAACATGCACTGGATTTTGATATTTAGCCTTCCTGTAATTCTTATTACATATGCAATTTTCATACATACAGTAGAATATTACTTTGTTGTTCCAGCTTTATATCTATGGTATTCAGGCTTTATGTCTTATTTTGTAGAAACATTTTACATTCAGAATTAAGCCTCTGTGAGTTTTCTGGTGATAAATTAAAGCCAACAATAATTTCTTTGCACTATGGGCAATTTATTCTTTCAGCTTTCTTACTCATTTTTAGGATGTTTAATATTGTTTCCAGTTTTGTGCTATTTAAAACAATAATGCAAGCATCATTCTTATAAAAGACTTTGCCATGTAGGTCAAATTTTCCTGAGGGTTATAATCTTGGGAGTGCATACACATTTGCAACTTTACCAAGTAGTGATAAGTTGCTTTACAGAATGGAGAAAACAACATATCCCTATCTGCCTTCACTCCATACTGAAGGAGGGCTCATTCATCTCCACATATTGATGAGCAAGCAGGCTATGTGGCAAGACCATCCTCTTTCTTTTTCTTATATATTTAATTATCCAATAGCATTGAAATTGTACTACATTTGATTATATTTAAATCTTCTTGATCATCAGTAATTGTGCTGGTTGGTTTTCTTTTTTTTCCTTTTTCTGTTTTTGCTTTTTAATGTAATTTTTTATTTATTACAATTTATTCACTTTGTATCCCAGCTGTAGCCCCCATCATCATCCCCTCCTAATACCACCGTGCCTCCCTCATATCCTCCCATGCCTCTCTCAGAGTCCACTGATAAGGGTCGACCTCCTCCCCTTCCATCTGACCCTAGCCTATCAGGTCTCATCAGGACTATCTTTCATAGTTTTCCTCTGTGGCCTGGTAAGGCTCTTCCCCATTTTAGGGGGAGATGATCAAAGAGCCAGCCACTGAGCTCATGTTAGAAACAGTCCCTGTTCCCCTTACTACAGAAAGAGACTGAGCTGCCATGGGCTGCATCTGTGCAGGGGTTCTAGGTTATCTTCATGCATGGTCCTTGGTTGGAGTGTCAGTCTCAGAAAAGATTCCTGTTTCCAGATTTTTGGGTTCTGTTGTTCTCTTTGTGGAGCTGCTCTTCCCTCCAGGTCTTTCTATCTCCCCCTTTCATAAGATTCCCTGCACTGTGCCCAAGATTTGGTTGTGAGTCTCAGTATCTGCTTTAATACCATGCTGGATAGAGTCTTTCAGAGGCCCTCTGTGGTAGGCTATTGTCTTGTTCCTTATTTTCACCTTCATCTGATGTCTATCCCATTTGCCTTTCTGAATGAGGATTGAACATCTTACTCACGGTTCTCCTTGCTTAGCTTCTTTAGGTGTACACATTTTTGTATGTTTATCCTATGTTATATGACTAATATCCACTCATAAGTGAGTATATGCCATGTGTGTCTTTCTGTTTCTGGAATACCTCACTCAAGATGATAGTTTCTAGTTCCCACCATTTGCCTGCAAACTTCATGATTTCCACACCCCACTCTCAACAAAGGACAGGTCAACAAAACAGAAATTAAACAAAGAAACAATGATCTTAACACAGGTCACAAATCAAATGGACCTAAAAGACATCTATGGAACCTTGCACCCAAACATAAAAGAATTTATCTTCTCAGCACCTCATGGAACCTTCCTTACAATAGACCATATAGTTGCTCACAAAGCAGGCCTCAACAGACACAAGAAGATTGAAATAATCCCTTCTATGTTATCTGACCACCATGGACTAAAGCTGGACCTCAACAACAACAGAAATAGCAAAAAGTCTAAACTCACATGGTTTTATTGACTGATAAAACCAAGACATATCTGAGAAAAGGGAATCTTAGTTGAGAAAATATTTTATAGACTGGCCTGAATAAGAATGTCTATAGAGTAGTTTCCTGATTAATAATTGATATGAGTGGGCCCTGCCCGCTATGGACATTGCCACTCCTAGGTTGGTAGGAAAGCAGGCAGAGCAGGCCAGGGAGAACAAGGCAGTACAAAGCATCTCTCCATGTCCTCTGCTTAGCTCTTACTTCTAGGTAAGTTCTTGCTTGACTTTTTTCAGGTATGGACAATAACCTGAGATTTGTTAGGTAAAATGAGCACTTTCTTCCCAAAGTCGCTTTTGGTCATGGTGTTTTTTTCAGAGCAATAGAAACCCTAAGTAAAATAAAAATCTTCAATAACTATGCTATACAGTGAATTATAATTCACATAATTATTGATATCTTAAAACTGTTCATGAAATCCACAACTGTAGTTACATGCCCTATATATTCTCTCTCTCCTATCCCTTGGCTAGGGGTAAATCTCAGAAATATCCTTTTAATTCTATTATGTCTAGCAACCTCCCTATGTTAATCTATTCTTCATTTCCAGCTTAGATAAATAGGAAGAAACAAACCAACTAGCTTTAGACCCATTTATTGTGCCTCTTCATTTTCTTTTGACCTTTTTCTAAGTGACAGGCCTATTCTAACTTCAGTTCTCATTACTTTGCAGATGACCTGCCTCTTCTGTGTGATAGCCTTATGGCTTTGTTTTTCTTTAGCGTTGATGTCATTAGCTGCCCACTTACTTATGTCAAGCACTTCTCATGACATTTATGAGTGCACAGAAGAAGCCTCTGCACTTTTGCAGACACCCTGCAGTTCCATGAGTCACCCTGCTGCAGTGATTATGTCTTCTCTAACACTAAGATGAGTTTCTTCTCTAAGAACTTGGCTCTTCTTAGAATTCTTGAATAACTCCTCTTGATCTTGTAATGCTTTTATTTTTGTCAAATGTATTCTGACACATGCTTTACAAAAGCTACATGATCATCGAGTTTCCTATGGAAACAAATGTACCAGTTCTCTCCTACAGCCTTCCCCCCTTTAGAATATTACTGCAGAACCTGGCTCTCCATAAAATGCTCAAATCACTATTTTTCAATTTGGCGCATCGTTGACTTGACAGTCTAGCATGTAGGAAACATTCTTGTCTTCATCACACCCACAGCAGTTCTGGAATAAGCATCCCGAGGTGTCTCCAGATGGGACTCTCTAAAACAATCCCATCCAGTGTAGGCAGCCTGTGACTTCCTTCCAGTTCAGGGAATGTGAAAAATGTAAATGTGTTCACAAATCAGCTGAATATGAGTTCATCCAAAAAGGAGAATATCCTAGACAGATCTGAGGTAATCAGGTGAAACACTTTCAAAGAGGGTCTGATAATGTACTGTGATCAGAGCATCACTTTTCATGGCCTTGAGAGAGTCTGTGCCTATGAGTTCTACAACCACGAGAAATTATCCTTCCAAATCCTGTAGGTAGACGACCAGCATCTGGATGGAAATCTGGAAAGACTGGGTCCACAGGACCTCCTAAGCTGTGCTGGAACTCCTAAGCAACAAGGCTGAGGTGAAACTGGCTGGTGTTAGAAGTCACTGCATCTGTGGTACTTTGTTACAGCGTATCAGAAATCTATTACTCCATTTCTTCTCAGCATCCCAAATAATAACAGTGGCATCTTGAAGTTTTTTTCTATGCTTTTATTCTCCTCACAGTTTCTAACTGCTCTGGAATAAATTGTGACTATCTCTTCTTGAGGAAAGTTTCTCACTGCTGTTCTAACTCTTCAAAATAAAAGCGTTTTTGGTGGATGAGGTGATAATAAAAATAGTTATTTTTATTATCAGGAGACTGAAATACATGGAATACTTGCTTTAATTTGTATAAGGATCATATGATAGGAGGTTAGACCTCAGAGTGTAGAATTCAAGTTGTAGATTTTTTTGTTATTTTATTCAAATTTATTATTTCTCCATTACTTTTTAAATTTTTTATTTATATTTATTTATTTTTATTAATTACACTTTATTCACTTTGTATTCCCCCTATAGTTTCCTCCTCCGTCCTATCCCAATCCCTCCCTCCCTCCCCCTTCTCCCCTCATGCCCCTCCCCAAATCCACTAATAGGGGAAGTCTTCTTTTCCTTCCTTCTGATCCTAGTCTATTAGGTCCCATCAGGAGTGGCTGTCTTCCTCTGTGGCCTGGTAATGCTGCTCCCCCGTCAGGGGGAGCTGATCAAAGAGCAGGCCAATCAGTTCATGTCAGAGACAGTCCCTGTTCCCATTACTATGGGAACCCATTTGGAGCCTGAACTGCCATAGGCTACATCTGTGCAGGGTTCTAGGTTATCTCCATCTACTTGGTTGCAGTATCAGTCTCAGGAAAGACCCCTGTGCTCAGGTTTTTTGGTTCTGTTGCTTTCCTTGTGGAGCTCCTGTCCTCTCCCTATCTTACTATTTCCCACTTCTTTCATAAGATTCCCTGCACTCTACCCAATGGTTGGGCATAAGACTTAGCATCTGCTTTGATAGTCTGCAGGGAAGGCCCTCTGTGGCAGGCTCCTGACTTGTTCCCTGTTTTCTCCTTCTTCTGATGTCCATGCTCTTTGCCTTTCTGGATGGGGATTGAGCATTTCAGCCAGAGTCCTCCCTCTTGATTAGTATCTTTCGGTGTAAAGATTTTAGTAGGTTTATCCTATATTATATGTCTATATAAGTGAGTATATACCATGTGTGTCTTTCTGCTTCTGGGATAGCTCACTCAGCATGACCTTTTCCAGTTCCCACCATTTACTTGCAAATTTCATGATATCCTTGTTTTTTTATTGCTGAGTAGTATTCCATTGTGTAGATGTACCACAATTTCTGTATCTATTCCTCAGTTGAGGGGCATCTGGGTTGTTTCCAGGTTCTGGCTATTACAAATAAACCTGCTATAAACATGTTTGAGCAAGTGTCCTTATTGTGTACTTGAGCCTCTTTTGGATATATGCCTATGAGTGGTATAGCTGGATCTTAAGGAAGCTTTATTCCTAGTTGTCCGAGAAAGCACCTGATTGATTTCCAGAATGGTTGTACAAGTTTACATTCCACCAGCAGTGGAGGAGACTTCCCCTTTCTCCACAACCTCTTCAGTATGTGTTGTCAGTTGAGTTTTTGATCTTGGCCATTCTGATGGGTGTAAGGTGAAATCTCAGGGTCCTTTTGATTTACATTTCCCTGATGAGTAAGGATGTTGAACATTACTTTAAGTGTTTCTCTGTCATTTGATATTCCTCTACAGAGAATTCTGTTTGACTCTGTTCCCCGTTTTTTAATTGGATTACTTGATTTGTTGCTTTCTAACTTCTTGAGCTCTTATAAATACTAGATATTAGACCTCTGTCAGCTATAGGGTTGGTGAAGATCCTTTCCCAATTTGTAGGCTGTCATTTTGTTCTGATGACAGTGTCCTTTGCTTTACAGAAGCTTTTCAGTTTCATGAGATCCCATTTATTGATTGTTCATCTTAGAGCCTGTGTTGTTGGTGTTCTGTTCAGGAAGTTGTCTCCTGTACCAATGAGTGCCAGGCTCTTCCCCACTTTTTCTTCTAACAGGTTTAGTGTGTCTGGTTTTATATTGAGGTCTTTGATGCACTTGGACTTTACTTTTGTGCGGGGAGATAAGTATGGATCTATTTGCATTTTTCTACATATAGACTTCCAGTTAGACCAGCACCATTTGATGAAGATGCTATCTTTTTTCCATTGTATGGTTTTGGCATCTTTGTCAAAAATCAGGTGTCCATAGGTGTTTGGGTTTATTTCTGGGTCTTCTATTCAGTTCCATTGATCCAAGGGCTGAGAAAGAAATTAGGGAAACAACATCCTTCACAATAGCCACAAAAGACATGAAGTACCTTGGTGTGACCCTAACCAAGCAAGTCAAAGACTTCTATGAAAAAAGTTTCAAGTCTCTGAAGAAAGAATTAGAAGAAGATATCAGAAGATGGAAAGATCTCCCATGCTCATGGCTTGGCAGGATTAACATAGTAAAAATGGCCATCTTACCAAAAGCGATCTACAAATTCAATGCGTTTCCCATCAAATTACCAACACAATTCTTTTCAGACTTGAAAGAAAAGTTCTCAACCTCATAGGGAGTAACAAGAAATCCAGAATTGCTAAAACAATCCTCTACAATAAAAGATCTTCTGGAGGTATCTCTATCCCTGATCTCAAGCTATACTATAGAGCAGCAGTAATAAAAACTGCATGGTACTGGTAAGTAGTAGAATTTTAATAGGTGGAGCCTACCTGAATGTAAGTAGACTACAGACCTCATTGCCATGAATGCTAGATTTTGAGAATGAGTTAGATCAAGGAGTAGATCAATCCTCACAAGAGCAGGTTGTCATAAAAGAGCAGGCCTGCATTTCTCTGTCTCTTGCTTGCTCTTTCCCTACCATATGACCACTCCCTGCTACTGCTCACACCATTGTGCATCCCTGAAGCTTTTCCCACATCCTAGTGGATAACAGGACCATGCTGTCCAACATCTATAAGTATGAACTAAATAATCCCTTTCACTTTATAAAATATCCAGCCTCGAGGATTTTGTTAAAATAGTACAAAAAAGACATTAAACCTATCAGTTTTCTTTTTTTAATTTTAATTAATTACAGTTTATTCACTTTGTATCCCCCTGTAGCTTCCTCCCTCCTCCCTTCCCAATCACACCCTCCCTCTTCCCCACCTGTGCCCCTCCCCCAGTCTACTGAGAAGGGAAGTCTTCCTTCCCTTCCTTCTGCTCCTAGTCTATCAGGTCTCATCAGGAGCGGCTGCATTGTCTTCTTCTCTGGCCTGGTAAGGCTGCTCTCCCCTCAGGGAGGAGGTGATCAAAGAGCAGGCCAATCAGTTCCTGTCAGAGACAGTCCCTGTTCCCATTACTATGGAATCACTTGGACACTGAACTGCCATGGGCTACCTCTGTGCAGGGGTTCCAGGCCATCTCCATGAGTGGACCTTGGCTGGAGTATCAGTTTCAGAAAAGACCCCTGTGCCCAGACTTTTTGGATCTGTTGTTCTTGTGGAACCCCTGTTCTCTCCAGGTCTTACTATCTCTCACTTTCATAAGGTTCCCTGCACTCTGCCTAAAGTTTGGCTATGAGTCTCAGCATCTGCCTTGATACCCTGCAGGGTAGAGTCTTTAAGAGATCTGCTGTGGTAGGCTCCTGTCCTGTTCCCTGTTATCTCCCTCCTCTGACATCCATCTCTTTGCCTTTCTGAATGGGGATTGAGCATCTTAGCCAGAGTTCTCCTTCCTGATTAGCTTCTTTAGGTGTACAGGTTTTAATATATTTATCCTGTATTACATGTCTAATATCCACTTATGAGTGAATATATACCCTGTGAGTCTTTCTGCTTCTGGGATACCTCACTCAGGATGATCTTTTCCAGTTCCCACCATTTACCTGTACATTTCATGATGTCCTTGTTTTTTATTGCTGAGTAATATTACATTGTGTAGATATATCACAATTTCTGTATCCATTCCTCAACTGAGGGGCATCTGGGCTGTTTCCAGCTTCTGGCTATTACAAATAAAGCTGCTACAAACATGGTTGAGCAAATGTCCTTGTTGTATACTTGAAATTTTCTTTTTTTTTAATTAATTTTTATTCACTTTACATCCTGATTGTAACCCCATCCCCCCTCACCTCCCAGTTCCACCCTCTCTTTTTCCCCTCCCCCCATTCCTTAAAAACTTCACTTCCCATCCATACCAGCTCATCAAGTCTCATCAGTATTGACCATGTACTCTTTCTCTATGGCCTGGCAAGGCAGTCCTGCCAGGGCTAAGTAATCAAAAAGATGGCGAGTGAGTCTGTGTTAGATGCAGTCCCTACTTTGCTTACTTGCGAACCCACATGAAACCTAATAGAGTGAGTGGAACACCAGCCCGCACACAAAAATGTTGGCCTAAAATTTACCCTGTGTACAAGCTGTGCAGGGATAAAGATAGAGCAGATAGAACAAAGTTTGAAGGAACGCCCAATCAATGCCTGCCTTAACTCAAGACCTACCCCATGGGAGAGTACTAACCCCTGACATTATGAATGATACTCTGCTATGCTTGCAGACAGTAGCCTCTCAGGGTTATGCTTCGAGAGACTTTACCCAGCAGTGCCTCAGAACAAATGCCGAGACTCATAGCCAAACATTGGACAATGTGTATGGAGTTTTGTGGAAAAGTAAGAGGAAAGAGAAAAGGACCTAGAGGTTACAGGAGCTCCCACAAGAAGAGCAACAGAGCCAACTAACATAGAGGCTTGTGGAGACTGAAGCATCAATGAGAAACTGTTCATGGACTGGACCTAGACACCCCCTCATTCTTATCCTGGCTGTATTTCAACTTTTCTCGATCAATTTCCTATGAGTTGGTTTCCTTCTGTTCTTCATACAAGGCTGCCATCTTTCTATTGCCCTTCACAAAGATACTAGAGAGTCTTTGGGTTCTTTCTTATGTGTTAAATGCAGTTTTAAAAACGAGGTATATTCCTCCCTCTTGCCTTGCTCCTTGGTTTTGGAAGTCATGCTTCTAATAATTTTATGTCTTTGTTCCAACTATTAACTCCATTTGATATCTTGTCTGAGTACTTAACTGAATGTTTAAAGCTTAGAAATATATTCACTTAAAAAGAACGTAACAGGGAAAATGAAACAAAGATTTTAAGTTATACATTTAAAATCTGAATCTTAACGTTTTTGTACCACACCAAAGAAATTCTTTTTATATACTATTAAAATTCATCCTTTTTTAGATTTTCAGTTTCTTTAAATCTGAGTGAGGAAATTATAGCATATATTGTTAAACTTATCATTACATGAATTTAAAGGTACTTAATAGAATTTTTATCCTTAAGAGGCTCAATTAAAATTCTTCTTTGAGCAAGGACAGAGTTTTAATCTTTATCAAAGTCATGACAGTATGACAATTCAGGAAGAACAGTGAAAATTTAAATCCTTGTCTGTATTTGTCAAAGAAGAAGTGCTGAGGAGATGGCCTGGGGGTGAGAGACTGCATTAGGATTACATATGTAAAAGACAGACAGCAACCATCTAAAAACCAAATACTGTAGGGTGAGACAGGCTGATGAGTTCCTAGACAGCCAAGCTGGCCAGAACAGTGAGCCCCACACCCAGGGAGATAACCATTTCAGAAGACATTAGGAGTGCTACAGGAGAATGCTACATGTTGACTTCTGACCTTCACACACACATCCAGACAAGTGCTCTTGTGCACTGTGCATAACCATGTCTACACACACACACACACACATGCCCACACACATGCACTCACTTCCCCCTCTTTCTTACACTCATAGAATAAGAGAAAATAACAAGCCACATAATTTTATGGGAATGTTTTAAAACAATTTTTTAAAACATGAGTGTTTAAAAATTCTTTCTGCTAAAATATAATTAAATAATAAAATGGAAAAAATAGTGCCTGATTCCTTTTTTTATAATGAGGATAAAATTGCTAACATAATATTTTAAAAAAACAACACATTATGGTTCTGTTGGAGGGCCTTGCTGCTGAAGGCTGCAGCCTCCAAGACAGGACAGCTCTCTGAGCTCAGCACAAGACAGAGCACTCTCTTCTCCCAAAGGACTTCCTGCTCTCTGCTTGTCCTTATTTGGAAAATGTTCCTGGGCTAGATGCCTGACTTATCACGGAAGTAGCCTCTGACACAGCTTTATGCAAAGTGAGACTCCACCACCACTGTTCACATGATAA
Source organism: Pachyuromys duprasi (assembly GCA_028658305.1). NCBI lineage: Eukaryota > Metazoa > Chordata > Mammalia > Rodentia > Muridae > Pachyuromys > Pachyuromys duprasi. Next base: position 5,536,942 of record CM053767.1, read on the forward strand.
TTAGGTACCATGCCCCTGCACAGGCAATAGAACCATGCTGTTTTAATGCAAATGAAGTACACTGTTGAACACCTATCAGAGTACCTCTTGGCTGCTTCCCCTTTCCTATATATTCCTCTCACCCTGGAATAAAATTGATATGTCTCCCTGAAGCTGGTCAAAGATGCTATTCCTTTGTGCTCAGTGCCTTCTGAATACTCTGGTCCTCCTACCCTTATGGGCTGGCAGCCAATAGCCCCCGAGGGAAGAGGAAACCCACATGGATCCTGTGCTACTGAAATGAATTTATAATGTACTTGAAATGAAAATATCTATATCGATAAATTATATCAATGCCATGAGGTTAAATGAAACCTTCAAGAAAAAAAAAGTAGTAAAGCAGGCAAAAGTGCTTGCCACAAAGTCTGACAATCTGAGTTTTCTCTAGAACTCACATGGTGAAAGGAGAGGATGCAAGCCAAAAAAAAAAAGTCATTCTCTGGCTTCTGCGTGTGCAATGTTGCACGTGCGAGAGCACACACACACACATTCATATCACACACATCATGCACACACTAAACTAATAAAATTCATAAAATTTTTCAAGAACAGAAATTAAAAACAACTGTTCATTTGAATTTAGTATTAAAAACTTGCTCGTTTGAGCTATGAAGGAATCTGACTCTTTAATGGTTTTGATTTAATTTTCATTCTTGCAATAAGTATCCAACTCTATAATTATTTTAATAATCAATATAAAGTCATTGCATGCATGACTTTATATGCATATATAAGCAATATATAAAATATATATGCATATATAGTTATGTTTCCATCATTATAAGCTACTCCCTTTTCATATATTTTAGTATAGTCTATATCTTAAACCTTTAGTTTTTCACAGAGAGGAAGCTAGCTGTGAAAACTGAAACAAGATTCTCTTTTTGTGATTCAAACTTCCCTCAGCCCCATCTTGGTAAAGTCCGGTGAGCTTGGGGAAGGCAGTTAAGAGTAAGAATCTCTGAGACTTGATTGCACTGACCTGTTATCTGCCTGACCCTTCTTCAATGATAACCTTACCCGGTCACTTTAGGTGGACACTTACCCTTTCAGTCCCACTAATCATTTCCCACTCTTGGCCCACCACCCCACCAGCTGATTGTCCCTGTCAGCGTAAATCTAATCCAGTCCCCTTCCTCTTTCACAAGACCCTGTGGAGGTGGTCCCTGTGCATGTGCCAACGCAGCCTCTTCAGTAATGCCCTTTATGCCATCTTCAATAAATGCTACAAATATTTTTTTCTTCAGCAGTACATTGCTCAGAGCTGCAGAGGTGGTAAACAGTCGGTGGCAATACAAAATAAATCCAAATACTGAAAGTGTTCTCCTACCACACATGTCTCTGATTTGGCTGGAATACCTTCACAGACTAATGCCAATGAATATCTGACCCAATTGTATTGACAGAGATAGCGAGAGTACTGGCTTCATTGTGACCGTGAGGTACGCAGAAACACAAACTCTGCCATGCAGCAGCATAACCCACCCACCCCGTGCTTCCCATCTTAAGACTCAAGGATGGGCAGATTTAATAATCAAGAATATGTGATTCCCATCTGCTTTTCAGTTGGTCTTAATGTTGGGAAGCATGATGCTCTCTTACAGAAGAGTGAACCCCAAGGCCAGTGTTACAAGATAGCTTTGATTTTCCTAACCTGTACACCTACATTTCAGAGCCCTTGTGACCCAGGGCTGTCCTGTTAATGTCCTTCTAAATTTAATCCTACACCCCTTTCTTCCTTTTTCAGGGGGAAAAAATCTACTTTCCTCGCCGAGAAGTCAAGAGAGCCAGAGCTTTAAGTGAGAAAGCATTGGCTTTGTCTCCCTAAAATTAGGGTCTGCTTATATGAAAAGTTCAAGACATTTAATTTCCTTGTTTTCTGCAAGCTGCCCTCTGCCTCACCTGGAGAGCAGAGTTAAGCAGGAATCCCATGCTGCTTCCATTCCTGACAGGGAATAGCTGCAGGGAAGTCAGAAACCAAGTCCTTTTAGCACATGCCAATCTAGAAAATGGACAGAAGAATGTGTTTTCTCTTTCACACATAGAGGTGACATACAACCTTTCCTTGACAGCTCAGTGAAGGAAGTGGGGACTGCTGTGTGAGGCTCAGGGCCTGTCCTCCTCTTGGATTCTGCAGACTACTTGAGCAGGATTCAACTTCCAACAGATCTTGGGATGTTTCACTCTTAGGAGATCTAACCATGCTTCTCTTTCAGTTATATGGTAATAGAAATGAAAAACATTCATTAACCTTTATTTGGAAAGTGGTGTATTGCTAATATAAAGCAGTATCTGTTTAAAATCTTGTTTTATATTCATCTGTCAGGGGACCAAAAGTGAAATTCTGTAGTCTTAAAATCACGCAACACAAAAGTGTTTCAAAGCTTCCTCTAACCCCATCTCCTCCACTGCACACTTACTCTCATTAAAAGGTGCCATCTATGTCTCCTCCACTTGAACACAGGAAGGGTTCTTACTGTTTTAGTGTCAGAAAATGATAGCACAAAGTGTGGGTTGTTTTACATGCTGAACTGGAGACCTTCTCCGAGTAAAGGTCTCTCTAATTACTCTTTTTCCTCCAGGTTTGCAGGGACACTCTCAACTCCCTTATCTGAGAAAGTGTCTTCCAAAATTAGTCTTTCCCTGGAACCTCAACAAATAATCAGGTATAATTAACACGAATTGGAGAGGAGAGGAGAGGAGAGGAGAGGAGAGGAGAGGAGAGGAGAGGAGAGGAGAGGAGAGGAGAGGAGAGGAGAGGAGAGGAGAGGAGAGGAGAGGAGAGGAGAGGAGAGGAGAGGAGAGGAGAGGAGAGATTAAACATCAAGTCCTCCTGCATCCAGGCTTTTCACATCTTCCACTGAGGGCAGCTTCACATCATCTGGGGACAAGCCTGCATACTTAGAAATACTTCATTTCTTTCCTGTTCCAGTCACCTTCCCAGAGAGTGGACAGCTTCCCTCCCCACCCTCCTCACCTCTAAAACGAAGCATATGGCATGACCCTCACTGGGTTATTACTGAGCAACCAGTCATTGTCCTGTGAACACCACATACTTTTTTTCCTGAAGCTTTAAACTAACATGCCTAGAGCCATCTGGCCGTAAGGAAGTCAAGAAAGATAGAGAGACCATATAAGGACTTCCAGTCATCCCAGACCAGCAACTAGCCACAAGAGTGAAAGTCTTCAGATGATTTGAACCCAGCCCTGGAGTCTTCAAACATTATAGATCAGAAGCCACCCATACATACAGCATGTCCTGTCTGAACTGACAAAATCTGTTAAAATAATGAAGTGGATATATGATAGCACATAATTTCTTGATTAAGTGATCATTTATAAAAGGTTATCAGAATGTTCTCCACTCAAATAGAACACCACCCTGGGGTTCATTTATCTGCTTAATTATTTCTTGACCTTGTCAGTTTCTGCCATACATACAGAAGAATGTACTCTGTGTGTCTCCATATAATTTCCTTACAAGTACCACAATGTCTACAAAAATATACATATCTGAGCAACTATATAAAATTTTTATGTCTAAAATTACCTACTTGTGATTCAGATTCAATACATACTTCTCAAGTAGTCTAAGCATCTGTTTCAAAATAAGATTTTCTGTAAGGTGTGGTGCAAAGGCAGCCTGGCCTACATAATGAGTTCCTTTAGTTCACTTGCCATTAATTCTAGCCCTCATGAGTTTGAGTACAGCCTGGTCTACATAATGAGTTCCAGGAAAGAAAGACTACCTAGAGAGACCCTGTCTCAATTATTTTTCTCTGTTTACAGAAACATCTAGAATAAGAGCCTCTAAACAGAGGTTGGAGGCCAGCCTACAATTACAAAGGTCAGTGCTCTAAACAGAGGTTGGAGGCCAGCCTACAATTCAAAGGTCAGTGCTCTAAACAGAGGTTGGAGGCCAGCCTACAATTCAAAGGTCAGTGCCCTTGTTCGCATACCATTTCTCTTATTTATCCACACTAATTTTTTTCCTTCACCATCAATACAAACTGTACAGTTTTAAAATTTTTTCTTGTTTGATAGCAGCACATAGCAGAACTCAATAAATTAATTGCATTTTTTTTCTTCATCATCTCAATATTCTGAGAAGCAGAAAAGTTATATATTTAAAGCAACAAAATGTAAAGAAGCCTTTCAGTTTCTGAACTCATTTAATTTTGTTTCTAAAATTGAAATTCCCCTCACACAATGTTGGCTACCATGACAGACTTCACTTTTGCTCTGTCAGAGCTAGCTCCACCAAAGCATTGCACTTGAGCACATATTTCATTTGCCAGGGGAAATTTTTTTTTAGGTTATCAATGGAGAAAAGCATTAAGAAATCTGTAAAAGCATAAATAAGAAAATTAAGACAATTATACTTCACAGTAGTTCAGTAACTTCTTTGTGTTTGCTAAATGTACTAATGGAAAATACACGCAAGAAGGATCATGCTTGGACTATGTTTAGCTCTCTACAAAATATCAAAAGGAAAGCTCACTACGAACCCCAGCTGTCACACCAGCTGTTTGGCTGAGAAATGGTAATTCATCTGTAGCTATATGTATGTTTAAATCATTTGAGGTTTATCAGAAATACCCAAAGAAATGGTCAGTTTAGGGAAAATATGGATGTAGGTAGAAGAGCTATTTGCTGAAATTCTCGATTAATGTCTTCTCCCAGTTTTGGTCCAATTTACGAGTGACATAATATGTTAGAACAATTAAATGATTTAATATACGACATCATGCTTATGAAGAATTTTATATTAACCAGGGTATAATTGTAATGAGACCTACTTCCAAATTTCATTTTTAATTAGTAATGTATAATAACAGGTACAAATACATATTCCTTAACACCTTCAAGTCTTTGTGCAAACACAATATTTTCTCCAAAATATTTATAACATAGTTATTACAGTTATTTCTATTTTACAGACAATAAACACATTAAAAAATTAATTCAACAATAAAGAAGAAAAGAAAATTAGCCAAGTAATAAAGTGGCAACCTTGGGAGAGAAACCTGCTTGCTCTTCTCTGTTTTAACACTTGTCAACTGTATTTTAAGGGGGAAAGTTAATTATAAATGCACATTTCGTGATGTTTTTAAGGAATTGGAATTTCAGATAAAACTGTTAAATATCTTATAAAAATTTTCATTGAGACATAGTGTTTTTTCATTAAAATTTAGCTTCTTAAAACATGACAAAGGTTCAGAAGACAATTTTAATCAGTAAAGTACTGTGATATAAGTACAAAATTCAAGTTCAATCCTCAGACCACACATACATACACATACATACATATATCACACACATACATGTCTATATATATATGCACATACATCACACATATACACACATACACGCACAAAGGTGAGAAGAACTACAAGCAGCAAAGTCTGTTGAAACAGACGATCCAAGATGACTAATGGTAAGGTCCACAGAAACACAGAGACTCACAAAATACAACTGAAACTGAAGTAGAGGGCCAGACCTGACTGAAGTTAGATTACCCAAGAGCAGGAAGCTGTTGTTTTTAACAAAATCTCAATCATTGTCTAACTATAAAAGAAAGATTGTAACTCTAACACAGTAAAACTATTTACAATAATTAAGCTATTTCTGCCAACCTTTCGACAATGTCCAGCTTGTTTGTATTTGGCAGTTTGGGGATTAAATATTTTTGAGTTCAAAGTTCTGTAAAATGTTCATGTCAGTCTCCTATGAACTCAGCAATTTGACTGTTCTGAGCAGTTTCTGGTCTGACACTGACCCAGGGTGGTGTTTGTCAGCTTAGTGACAATGATGGCTAGGCAGAACACAACAAACAACTCCAAAGTGTCCACTGTTCATCCAGAACCTGGCAGCAGCAGAAGCATGAGACAATTTTGTTCAGTGAGAGCGTTACCACAATCCAGGTGGATGCCTCGTTGCAGGATCCAGTTATCTTCTTAAAGACCTAAAAGGTTGCTGTTAGGAATGGCAGAAAATTTAAACGTTTTTAACTGTCATATTCAACATGTTTCTGAAAGGTTTGAGGACCATAGTGTATTAAGTACATTCATGGTACACAAACTTTATTCCTAGTTACCTGCTTCAGACTCAAACTTGAAATGACGTACAGGAAACTAGACGAAGTTTATTTCTAGAATGAATTAGTATTCTGTATCACTACTAGTATCACACCAGAAACTTTATATATACATAATAATCTAGATTTTGAGATAATATTTATACCTTAAGAAAAGTTTTAAATAGTCAAATGAAAACCAAAAGATTGTGAGATTAGTGGCAATAGAATAGTTCCTTATGTTTTGTTTTTCCTGTCCCATGCCAACTAGCTCTTCTGATATAAGGCAGAGATTTTATATTTTCCTTTAGTTGGCATGTGTGGATCTAAAAAGAGGAGAGACCCACGTTCCAACCCCAAAGCTAGTTATAATTTTTAATTAAATTTTATTTTTAATTAAATTATTATTTTAAATAATAATTACAGTTTATTCACTTTGTATCCCAGCTGTAGCCCCCTTCCTCCCTCATCTCCTCCCACACTCTTCTCCAAGTCCACTGATAGGGGAGGTCCTCCTCCCCTTCCATCTGACCCTATCTTATCAGGTCTCATCAGGACTGGCTGCACTGTCCTCCTCTGTGGCCTGGTAAGGCTGCTCCTCCCTCTGAGGGATCAGCTATTGCTCAAAGAGCCAGCCGCTAAGTTTACATCAGAGACAATTCCTGTTCCCATTATTAGGGTACCCACTTGGATACTGAGCTGCCATGGGCTACATCTGAGCAGGGGTTTAAGTTTTTATCCATGAATGGTCCTTGTTTGGAGTATCACTCTCAAAAAAGACCCCTGTGCTCAGATATTTTGGTTCTGTTGCTTTTCTTGTGAAGTTCCTGTCCTCTCCAGGTCTTACTATCTCCCCCTTCTTTCCTAAGGTTCCCTGCACTCTGCCCAAAGTTTGGTTATGAGTCTTAGCATCGGTTTTGACACACTGCTGGATAGAGTCTCTCAGAGGCCTTCTGTGGTAGGCTCCTGTCCTGTTTCCTATTTTTTCCTTCTTCAGTTGTCCATCCCTTTTGTGTTTCTGAGTAAGGATTGATCATATTACCCAGGGTCCTCCTTCTTGCTTATCTTCTTTAGGTGTACAGATTTTAGGATGTTTATCCTATATAATATGTCTAGTATCCACTTATAAGTGAGCATATACCATGTGTATCTTTCTGCTTCTGGGATACCTCACTCAGGATGATCTTTTCCAGTTCCCACCTTTTGCCTGCAAATTTCATAATTTCCTTGTTTTTAATTGCTGAGTAGTATTCCATTGTGTAAATGTACCACAATTTCAGTATTCATTCCTCAACTGAGGTACATCTGGGTTGTTTCCAACTTCTGGCTATTACAAATAAAGCAGCTATGAACATGGTTGAGCAAATGTTCTTGTTTACTTGAGTATCTTTTGGATATATGCCTAGGCGTGGTATAGCTGGATCTTGAGGAAGAGATATTCCTAATTGCCTGAGAAAGCACCAGAATTGACTTCCAAAGTGGTTGTACAAGTTTACATTCCCACCAGCAATGGAGGAGGATTTCCCTTTCTCCACAACCTCTCCAGCATGTGTTGTCACTGGAGTTTTTGATCTTAGCCATTCTGATGGGTGTAAGGTGAAATCTCAGGGTCATTTTGATTTGCATCTCCCTGATGGCTAAGGACGTTGAGCATTACTTTAAGTGTTTCTCTGCCATTCTCTATTCCTCTACAGAGAATTCTTTGTTTAGCTCTGTACCCCATTTTTTAATTGGATTACTTGATTTGTTGATTTTTTGCTTCTTAATTCTTTATATATTCTGGATATTAGCCCTCTGTCAGATAGCGCATTGGCGAAGATCCTTTCCCAGTTTGTACGCTGCTGTTGTTTTATTCTGATGACAGTGTCCTTCGGTTAACAGAAGCTTTCAGTTTCAGGAGGTCCCATTAATTGATCCTTGATCTTAGAGCCTGTGCTGTTGGTGTTATGTTCAGGAGATGTCTCCTGTGCCATGAATTCTAGGATCTTCCCTACTTTTTATTCTAACCCAACAAAATGGCTAAAATCAAAAACTCAAGTGACAATACATGCTGAAGAAGATGTAGATAAAGGGAAACCCTCCTCCATTGGTGGTGGGATGTAAACTTGTACAACCACTTTGGAAATCAATTCTGGTGCTTTCTCAGAAAACTGGGAATAGTTACCTCAAGATATCTTAAGACCCAGCTATACCACTCCTATGCAAATATCCAAGAGATGCCCAACCACACATCAACATTTGCTCACTTATGTTCATAGCAGCTTTATTTGTAATAGCCAGAATCTGGAAACAACTTAGATGCCCCTCAACTAAAGAATGGATACAGAAATTGTGACACATTTACTCAGCTATTAAAAACAAGGAAATCATGAAATTTGCAGGCAAATGGATAAAACTAGAAAAGTTCATCCTGAGAGAGGTATCCCAGAAGTAGAAAGCCACAAAACATGGTAAATACTCACTTATAAGTGGCTATTAGCCATATAATGTAGGATAAATATAGTAGAATCTAAAGACCTAAAGAAGCTGAACAAGGAGGACCCTAGGGAAGATGTTTAATTCTCATTCAGAAGGGAAAACAAGATAGACACTGGTAGCAAGAGAAGAGTGGGAACATGATAGGAACCTACCACATATCTCCTCTAAAAGACTCCACCCAGCATGGGACCAAAATAGATGCATAGACTCACAGTCAAATTTTGGACAGAAAGCAGAGAGTCTTATGAAAGAAGGGGGAGACAGAAGGACCTAGAGGGGACAGGAGCCCTACAAGGAGACAAACAAAGCCAGAGAAGCTGGTCTCGGGGTACTGCAGAGACTAATGTATGAACCAAAGACCATGCGTAGAGAGGACATAGACCCCTTGCTCAGATGTAGCCCATAGACAACTCAGTCTTCATATGGGTTTCCTAATAAGAGGAGAAGAGAGAGTCTCAGGCATGAATTCACTTGCCTGCTCTTTGATCACTACTCCCTGGTGGGGCAACCAGAGGAAGAAGATACAGTCTTGCTGGGATCTGATAAGGCTAGGGTCAGACAGTAGGGAGAAGGATTTCCACTCTCAGTAGACTAGGGGAAAGGGATAAGGGAGAAAGAGGGAAGGAAAGTGGGATGACGAAGAGATGATAAAGGAGGCTACAACTGGGATACAAAGTAAACAAACTGTAAAAAAAAAAACAGTATTAGAAAAAAAGAAAGAAATAGCTCCTTGAGGTGAGTCCACTCTTCATTGTCCAGTTACCAGCAGTCCATTCCGAATGCCAAAATGAATCTGCATAATTCAGCAGATTGGAACAATTCAGCAAAAGCTGTAGAGACTCTATTGGATGCCCCCAAGAAGTTTTCTGGAATATTTCTCTCTGCAAAGTGAAGTGTTAAAAAAAACAAAGACCAGTTCATTGATGTCAATCCAAAAAGCATTGTCTCACTATCTGTGGGCTTCTATAAATCTCCTCTCTTCAAAGCCCACCCACAGATATTTTCAGCTGACCAAAGTCACACCCCGAGCATGAGACAGCTTCTAGCAAAGCATCATATGACACAACTGAGTCTTCAAGGAAACCAGAAACTTCCACTTCATTCCTGACTTTTGAATCTGATACTGTTCTATTTATGGCCAAAGTCAATCTTTGACTTTATCCCAAGCATATAAAGCTGCTAAACAACAGTGTCTTCCTATGATCATCAAATTCAAGCAGTGTTTGTAATTCAGACTATTGCCATTCACCTAGAAACTGATCGTGGCTAATATTAATACCTTTAACCTTATGTCCTTCATCTATGACCCTAACTTCTTCTTTTCTCTATGTTTGCAACTGTAACTGAGGACAAAGTTCCAATATCTCTGTTCCAATATCTTTCCATCTTGGGGGATAATTCTGTTCTGTATTTTCCATGAATTTAATATCCGTTTCACATAGGGTGAGTGCACACCATGTGAAATGATTGCATCCTTAAATCTCCTCAAATCTAATATGTCTATAGGATTTCATTTAACTTCTTCAGAACCTTAGGGATGCTTATCATCTCCTGGCAGTTCTTGTATACTAACTGGATAAACTAAAGTTGGTTTTCTAACAACCTTGGGCTGCCCCTCCTCAGTTTCATCATGTGGTAGAGAGGTAGGTTCTTGTGTAAATTCCTCTGTTGGTAACTGAGTATTTTTCTTATTTTCATTTATAAGTCTTTCTAAGACTTGTATCTTAGAAATACATTTTTCATATTTGGCACAAAAATCCGTATGTCTATTAAGGATAAAATATGAATTATCAGGCTGATAGGAACTGTAATAGACATTATGTCAATATAAGTTAAATCATATATCCATTCATATTCGGCTTCTATTTTCCAACCATCTAAAGTAACACTATGTAGAGTCCTAATGCCTTGTATTATGGTATTCACCATCCATAACTGTCTCCTTGAAGACTTCTCAGGTGACTCAGTAAATCCTATGGCTTCTCAGTTTGTACACAGCTGGCATGATTTCTCTGACCATGCGGTCATGTTCCATATTAGGTGTCAAGTATTGTTTTTAACAAAATGTCCATAATTTGATTTTATGAGTAAAGTCTCAGAGCCAGATGCTGGGGTGAAAGCCTGCTAGCTCAGAGAGGCAAAGCACCCAGCTGACCTTCTTCCTCAGCTGATGTCCCAAAAGGAAGCTTTCCTTCCTAATGTCATCTCAAAAACCTTCAGATTGAATAGCCCTCCCTTCTACTTCCTGTGCATCTCTGTATCTATCCTCCTGACTTCCTCTTACTCTCTATAGTTTTTTTTCTGTGTTCACTCCCTATCAACTGGTTGGTTGTTCTGCCTTTTGATCTAATGTTGACTTTATTAAATCCTGTTTACAAAAGCTCTTGGTTTAAAGGTATGTGCTGTGGCCACACCACAACTAGAAACAGAATTTTCTCAGTAAACAACACAATATCTGTTTTCACAGTGTGATCAAATATACAACAATGGAGACCCATACCAGACAAGAATATATTGACCCTATGGAGTAACTGTTACTGCTGGCAAGAGCAGATTAACAGGTGGAAACTAACAAGACTCCATGGCCTTAATATCAGTACCATAGAAGAAAACAGTGCCTCAATGATATTCCAAATTATTCATCTTCTTTTTTTTAATATTTGTATACACAATACAGTTATACACAATAGTTTTTTTAATTTATTTATTTTTATATCAATCACAGGTTAGGTACTTTGAATCCCAGGCGTAGCCCCCTCCCTCATTCCCTCCCACCTTCCCACTCCCTCCCTCATCTCCCTCCTCCCTGCCCCCTCCAAGTCCAGCAACAGGGGAGGACCTCCTCCCCTTCCATCCAACCCCAGCTTATCCTGTCTCCTCAGGGCTGGCTGCAATGTCCTCCCCTGGGATCTAGCCAGTCTGTCACTCCCCAGCTTGTATAGGGGAGGGTCAAAGAGTCAGCCATCAAGATCATGACTGAAACAGTCCCTGTTTCCATCACTAGGGTCTTTAGTCCTACACCGAGGTATCATGGGCCCCATCTGAGCAGGGGTTCCAGGCCACATCCACACGTGGTCCTTGGTTGTAGAAATCGTCTCATACAAGACCCCTGTGCCCTGCTCAGTTTGGTCTTTGTGGAGCTCTTGTTCTCTCCAAGTTT
>CM053767.1:5548794-5601028 GCA_028658305.1 Pachyuromys duprasi
CAGTCAACCAACTAATTCTAGATATACAAATCCCCACACAGAAACAAAACAATGTGAAAAAAGAAAGAAAGAAAAAGAAAAACAAAGACAACATGCTGGGGGTTGATTTGGTGCTATAGATTCTCATGCTAATTATTGGCCCTCAAGGTCTGGTTGCTGCCCAAATGAACAGACACTCATATACCACAAAATGACATTACTAACATTGCCTAAAAACTTATTCCTGTTTGACAAAACAAACAAACAAAAAACCCACCTGAACAGGGTAGCCATGGCTAAGGTTCAAGGACAGGTAGGATCTTGGGGAGGAGACAGTACAGAAGAAGGAAGGAGGAAGCCACAGTGGGTTAGCATGGAAGGAACCATGTGGGATGGGAGGACTCTGAGAATGACTTGCAAAAACAAACAAACAAACAAACAAACAAAAAACAGCTCAGAAAAAAATATAAGCAAGAATCTTGGGATAGTGGATGGAAGATAGCACAGAGAGGAATGGTTAAAGCAGATGGTATGGGATGAGATCTGGGATATATTGAGACAGTGTAGCTGGATTTATCTGTCCAGCCCAAGCTGAAATTAGGCAAATCTAAATTTTAACAGGTGTCTATGTTTTGTTTATTATGATAGTGGATTAGATAATACCACCATAATAATTATAGGGTTAATAACAAACATTAGACCCTACCATTAAATTACCAGCAACATCCTCTGAAAGTTACCAATAGCATACTAATGGTCAGTAAGTGACATAAGCTAAATTCCAGACAAAGAATTCAAAAGAACAGTTATAAACATAGTCACAGAACTCAAGGAGTACACACATACAAATGTGTACTAAGAAATGCAAAGATCTGAATGAAAATGTAAGGCAATTAAGGATATGAAAGTAGAATTTCACAAAGAAATAGAAATACTGGGAAAAAGTCAAACTGAAAGAATATCACATAGAGGCCTGTGTGAGAGGAACAACAAATGGCTTTTGAACTCATGGAATGCTGTCCATCGGTTAGCACAACCACCATGTGTGTGCCTCAGAGGCAGGGCCCTGAGGACCACGTGTCCCGAGCACTTCATGCTGTTAAGGAGCCTCACTTGCCTTGTTGCCCTTGCAGTCTTCACATCCTCCCTCATATATGAATTGTATGAAAACTCTAAGAGGTCTTCCAGTTCCTCCCTGGGCAGTGTCACTGGCACTTGGAATAATAGTGCTTGATTTTTTTTTAAAGCATTGCTGCTGGAGAAGATTAATGATTAGAGATTAAGATTAATGATTCATCCACCATCCCCAGGAAGAACTTAGAGATTCGTTGTTAGCAATGACTACCACCCTTAAGAAAAATTTGGAGAAGCTGATTGTCCGTAAAGTTAGGTTAAGATGTTTTTGTTAGTGATTCTGATGCAGAAAATTTTAGGGAGCAACTTGGAGTTCAGAAAGGCACACTCTGAATAGTTGAGCTAGAAATTTTTCGAGGTTGGGGAACAAGAACAATAGCAGCCTGCCTAGCACTGTCGGACATGACTCTCTTTGTTAAAGCTGGGCTGGCTGGAGATCAAGGTGATGATTGTTCTTGCACCCATTTTTGCCTGCAAACTTCCTGATATGATTTAATAAAAAAAAATGGTTAACGAGTAAATGTGCAATTGGAGGGTTTAAGGTAGAAATGACTAATTTTTTATATGAAAGTTTATATTTGTGATTCTTTTAAGATTTTTTGGTAAGATCACTTTTTAAGATAATTGATTCTTTCTTTGTAACCGCAAATTGCAGGCTGCCAGTGAAGAGAAGCTGGTGGAGAAAATTACCTTGCTTGCTTACACTCTTACACTTTGTTAATCTATAACAGGTTGCTTAGTTACAAATGTTTGTGGGTTCTTGGAAATAATTTGTTTTCTTCACCTGTAATACTTAAAATGTTTTTCATGTAACGGTGCTGGGGAACATACTGTTTTTCATGATCGTTCACTAAAAGAAAAATAAAATGAAATCACAGTGTAATTTTTATACTGCTTGAAAGATTTTTTTGGAGGGGATACATAGCTGTGGGAGAAAAATAAAGCTGTTAGAGCTTGCTCATTGGAGTTTGCTGCACCCACCCAATGTGTGAATATGTGCATGTGTGTGTGTATGTATGCATGTATGTATGTATGTGTGAAGTTGTTGGAGCTTGTTGATAGCTTCATCCATCAAGAGTGTATGTGTGTGTGTGTGTGTGTGTGATTACCCCCTCCTGTTCTTTTAATTTTTCACCTGCCCCAGTGAATCAAACAGGTGTTTGTCTGCCACAAGGAGGACCAGCCCCAGGGAATCAAGCTTTAGTCTCTCATAGAAAAGTCTGCTGAGTGATCAGTTGACAAATCTATAGTTTACCACCTCAGTTTACCCTGACCTGTTGAAACTGGCCTTCAGCCATACTGGAAATTAAAAACACAAAACGTTAAATGTTAAGTTCACTGGAAAGGGTTACCAATAGAATAGATCATGTGAACAACAGAATATCAAAGCCTGAACACAAGATTGAGTATTTTGACTATGCAGTCATGGTCAATAATAAAGGTATGTGTGTGATCATAAGACTTTTGGACACCATGAAATGGTCAGATATGTGATTTATAGGTTTTATTTATTCAGGTAATTGAAATTCATTGTCAAAAACACATTTTCAATAGTATATTCAATAAAAAAAATCACAGAAGAAGGCTCTACAAATCTAAGAAACATACAGAATACCAATTAGACAGAACCAGAAAAGAAACCCTTCATGTCATGTTCTAATGACCACTGTTCCAGCTCAACAAAAAATAGAAAAGGAATATTTTAGACTGAAGAGAAAGAAGACACAGCAAAGAAACCATGGAAAGCTGGGGCAGAAAGAGAATGAACGATATCAGGAGTGTTGATCAAAACAGGCTTAAGGGGGAACACAAAATCAACAAAAACACGTGTATTGTAATATAGTAGTATATTGTTTCCCCAATGAAAATAAAAATACTAGCAGAATAGATTAGAAAATCATCTCTATCTTCATGTCGACTCCAAGAAACATATCTCATATCTCACATTAAGAACAGATACTCCTTTGGGGTAAAAGGATGAAAAAATGTATTTTAAGCAAATAGTACTAGAAAACAAACAAGTGTAGCTATGCTACTATCTTGAAAAGTAGACTTCAAAGAAAAACAAGTCAAACAAAATAAAGAAAACTTCTCCATAAACATTAAGACAGTAATATATTAATTGCATATTACAATTTAAGAAATATATGCACCAGATATGTTGCAAAATCACAAATTATTTCCAGCACAGTAATAGTAGGAGATTTCAATTCTGTACTCACACCTCATACATTCTTCTCAGCAGCCCATGGAAATTCATTAAAAATATATCACATATTAGGACACAACTCAAGCCTCAAAAATACAGAAAATAAATAAAATGTTTTATTCTATATGATCTCAATGGAAAAAGAAACTATCAAGAGTAAAAATTATAAGAGTACACAAAACATAAGCTCAGAGAAATCATAAAATGCACTGTGAAATAAATGAGTCACTGAGGATATCAAAGAGAATATGAAAACATACCTAGAACGGAATGAAAATGAACATATAATATATTGAACTCTGTGCAATACAATAGAAGTAATCCAAAAAGAAAAAAATTTATAACCCCAAGTGCCTAAATAAAAAAATTAGAGGGAACTAAAATAAATAACTTAAAGACACACCCTAAGGACTGAGGAAGTGGGGAACAGGGCAATTCCAAAAGCATACATCTAAGAAATAAATAAGATTATGTCAGAAATCAATGAAATTAAAGTGAAAAATACAATTAATTAATGAATTGAAGAGGTAGTTTTCAGAAAGATAAACAAGAATAAAAACACCTTAGTCAAATAAATCAAAAGAAAGAAAACCCATGTTAAAAAAACAAGAGATGGAAGGAAGAGCATTATTAACAGACACCAGTGCAAATCAGAAAATCAGCATATGTTACAGCTTATATTCCATTAAATTGGAAAGTCTAAGTAAAATGAATTAAGTTCTAGATGGCCTATCAAAATTAAAACAAGATAATGATAATTTAAATAATAAAAAATAGGAAGGAGTTCATGACCAATTTTTTTTTAACTGGTCAAAGCCTCACAACTGGAAAAGTTGTAGGCATTAGAGGTGAATATATTACTTTTGTTTTGTGAATGGACATATTGTCAAGCTCTCTCCTAAATATTTCTATTTAAATATCTTCAGCCTTTATAAAAGAAGCTTTTTTTTTTTAAGCAGCAGTTAGTAGAGACTTACAGCTGGTCATCTTGCCAAAAACAAGTGAGTGTTGCACTGGAAACAGGATTGCCATATCAGCCCATCTAGTGTGCAAGGAACATCACAAAAAGACATTTAACTATCATTGACTTACAGGCATTACATGGCTATGTCATTCAAGAACTCGAAACAAAGTTTGCCTACATAAGGGCTATATGAAACTGAGCCTGCAATTGTTCAGTTATAAATAGTGGAGGGTTTCTGGGACACTGCCTTGCCCAGAGGAGTGAATGGCTAGCTAGTGTTGTTGAGGGCAAGAAAATCGTTGCCTTCAGTGGGTAACACCATTGAGTTATTCATGATCCGGCAGATTGCTTCACACCCATATCTATGTGAGCAGACCTGGCTAAACCCATTTGCCTGAAAAGCAAAAGGACCTGAAGGAGGCATAGGGTCTTCCTTGGAGGAGTAGAAGGGATAGTGGGATTGGAGAAGAGTGAGAGAGGTAGAGATAGAGCAGTGAGTGTCTCAAAATATATCATATATGCTTGAGCTCTACTTATTAGTTGAAAAAGAAGAAATAAAAACAGCCATTTTGATCTGCAAAATTAATACATTTGCACTAAGAAAGTACTTGTATGTGGAGTTAATTCTCACAAAAGAAACAAGACACAGAGAGAAACAGACACAGGAATACCAGAAAATACAGTCTTTCCATCTGGAGAATGATCCCAGGCATAAATGCAAAGGCTACTAATATTGGCAGGTATTCATAAGCAAATTGAGAAATTTTAATTATAAATTAATATAGAATATATGCTTCATGACAGCACAGAGTACATTGCTTTAAACTTCATTTTTTCCATGCCAAAAAATGTTATTATGTGTTTGGTACATAATAAACACATATTTATAAAAGAATCATTTAAGTAATACTAGTGAAAGACCCCCCCTTGAGTCTCTCTAGACGGGAAATCCCGCTTCCCAAGGAGCAGCGAGACTAGTCTTCGGATGCAAGCTGCAAGAGGTTTATTTCGATACACGGGTACCTGGGGTGACAAAGCCTTTCGGAGGACTTGCGCGCCTCTCGGTTGGGGTGACGGGTTTTTATAGGGCTCGGGAGCAAGAAGCACAGTTACAGAAGCGAGAAGCATAGTTACAGGGATCTGATTGGGCAATTTGAACAAAGCCATAGTTAGGTCACGTACCCGGAACAGGGAAGGCGGGAAGGCAGATGTGAGCTGAGTCACGTACCTGGTTCTTATCTCGGGTACCCAGAGTGTTTTCCTCAGAAGAGACAAGGACTTCCCGTTCCCCCTCATAGGCCAGGTGCCCAACCGCAGATATCCTGTTGTTGGACATCTGTCCTGCCTTGCTTCTGACCCTGCACTGCTCCAGTCTTGTAAAATAGTGTTGCCAGCATTATGCTAGGGTTTTATTCTTTCATTAGCACATAATCTGCAAGGTTAACTTTCAAGTCCAAGCTAAAATAAAAGGTTTCCTGGACAAGCATTTGAACATAGGTTCAGATCCCTACCCCCTACACAAAAGCCATGTACCTGTAACTCCAACACTATAGAAGAGAGTGGAAACAAACAGATCTAAGGTACTCATTGGCTAGCCAGTTTAAAAATGGCAGGCTTCAAATTGAGGAAGAATTTTGTCTCATTTAGGTGAATAGTAACTGAGGAAGACATCCATTGTCAACTTTTTGCCACACACACATGTATGCATATGCCTATCATACACACACACACACACACACACACACACACACACCTATAGAAAACAGCCATAAAAGAAAAACAAGGTCAAAATGTTAAGCAAACCAACTAAAATATGATTTAATGAGCCAAAAAATAAAAAACCCTACTGTACACTGCAATTCAAGATTCCCCTTTGAGTTGCACAGATGTATTTTGAAATCCAGCCACAATCTGAGGTTCTAATTGTGACAGATAGTGAAATGACTATATTACAGTTCATTCTGTATCAAATTTCCTGAAGGCTAAGATTGAAGTTAATTACCATAACTCAGCTGGGCATAGTGGTGCATGCTTATAATCCCAGAACTTGGTGAGGCAAAGGCAGGCAGACCTCTGTGAGTTCAAGGACATTTTGGTCTAGAAATAAAGTCCAGAAGAGTCAAGACTGTACACAAAAACCCTTTCTCAATAAAAGGGGGGGAGGAATGGTGGGTTAATAAACTCTTATGGTAAATAATGATGCAGTAGAGAGAAAAAGCCAAAGGCTAGAACTAAGGAGAAACACAGGAACTCTCACTTCCTTGTTTCATATAATGGGGAGTCAAGGACAGTGATACCAAATTGTCAAATAATGCATCAGTTAGTAGCACATTCAACTGAAAGTAACAAGAAAATGGGCCTTAGGAATAATAGGATGTGCATGCAGGTGTTGGTCTCAATACTAGGTGGATAAACTTGTCAAGGTCTTAATGAGGATCTGAACTCTTTGTATCTTTTCTTCTATTTTCCAACCACACAATGACTGCTGCCACCCCCAGCTTCCTGTTCACAATCAAGACAGGAAGAAGGGGAACAGCCAAAGCTGGAGGGGGAAACACTGTTGAAAGAGGGTATGAGTGAGTCACTTCCTAACATCTGCCATAATGAAGAACAAAGATTCAGTATGTAACTTGTCATCTTCAAAGTAATATCGTTAACAATGGACAGATTGTGGGAGCAACAGATTGAGCTTAAAAAGCCTCATTTCATAGAGCAGGGAATCGAGAATAAATCCTTAAATTTTTCTATGTGGAAATAAAGGTAATAAAGAGAAATTGTGAACAAAGGAAATTAAGGGTGGTTCAGGCTCAGGAATAGAGATGAGATATTGAGGAAGTTTTGTTCTTTATTACGAACATTTATTCCACAGACACAGATAGGCTGACTCATGTTCAGGAAGTCTCTCTCACCACTGAGATGCAGCTGAAGAGAGCAATTTTCTTGGCCTTCATTTAGTCTGTCATTAAGTACAATATGATATATGTGAGGAGTGATGCATCATAAAAGAGAAAATCTTATGGGTGATTTGGGATGAGGATTAGGAAAGTCTCTATAAGAGCTGGAACAGAAAGCGTCTGATGAGAGATGCAACCGAGCAAGTTGACTGCTGGGCCTTTGCCATTTCATATGCTCTTCAAAGCCAGATATTTGATTTCCAGTGTCTCATCAGACATTAATGAAGTTCTGGCTTTAATGGAGCAACATTGATCAGCCTGATTCAATGCAGTGAAATAAACTGTGCAGGGCTGATCTTGAGGTCATAGTATTAATTCTGAGACAGCAAAACAATGTTCACTTCAATGAGATATAACCCAAGCTGTGTCTTCTACAGAATCCAGACTTTATCTAGACCTCAAGAACTTCTAGTTGGGAGGCATGTGTTATATTCCCAGCATTCAGTATACTGAGGCAAAAATTTCACACACACACACACACTTAGCTAAGAATAAATAATAAAATAGATAAGCAAAAATAATTTGAACTTTAACCCAAGAGTTTTGTTTGCTGGGCATTTAACTTATGAAAGTAGAGTCTTTTTTTTTTTTTTCAGGTTGGATTCCTTTGGGATTACCTTAGTTGACTTTTAATGTCTGAGAGGTTCTATTTTTAACTTCAGTTCCTCCTGATGAACTTACTAAATACAGATGACAAATTCAGAAGAGTCCATGAAAGGCATTCTGGTAATGCACAGTTCCTCAGTTTCATTATAACACCCATTCTCACACTATAGCTTAGTCAATGTGTCTGCAGTTACTTGGGATGAAGTAGAGAACAAGGTCTGAAATGTCTGCCTTTGAATGGCATTTTCTGCAGAACCACTGTGAAAAAACTAGGAACATGCACTAACATGCTGCAATGGCCCCAGGAGAACAGATCTTAGGGAGCAGTGGCTGTGCTGAAGTTGGGGAAAAAACTGTTGTGGGACTTAGAGGAAAACAAAGTGCAGCAACATTCTCACTGACAATGGTTTGATGACTTAGTCATCATCCCAGATGAGAAACGTTCTTTAAAGCTATCTGTGTATATTTATGCTAAAAATCAGGGATATTATAGGTCTTTATAGGTAAATAGTTAACTGTATAATTCATTAGGGCTTTTTCAGACAATTATATTATTTTACCTTTCTCTTTTCTTCGTCTGAACTTACATTCCTTTCCACATATATATGTACATATATAGTTACACACACACACACACATATATATATATATAAAACATATACACACATTCCTAAATACATGAGTACAATCTGATCAGTCTGGAATTGCATAACTCATTGGTGTGCTCTTCACCAAAGAAGACTATTTCTCTTGATCTCAATACTCCTTGGTTTCCTATAATTCTTTGGGCAAGGTTGAGGCCTCCTGTCTTTCCCCTGTCCATCTTAACATGTATATGACCATTGCCGTTGTTTAGCTCATGCTTCCACAGTCATATGATGAGACTGTATAGGTTTATCTTCTGATATACAATAAATTCCATGTTCCTCTGGCTCTTACGGACTTTCTGACCCCTCTTCTGCATAATTCCCTAAGTTGGAGTTGTGTTGTAGATATTTCCATTAGGACTAGTCTCTATACTTCTGAATTTTGACTGGTTGTGATTTTCTGTGGTAGTCTCTGTTGCAAAGAACCTTCATAAAGTGTGAGGAGTACAGCTATCTATGAATATGAAGACAAATATTTAGAATACGTTAGAAGTTAAAAACTATGCTCATTTAATAAAGGGGCAGTTTGAGGTTCTCTTCCAATATCCTTGACTTCACTTTACCTGGTAATTGGCTACATTTCCAGAATCCAGGCATGATTTCCTTTGTGCTGATCAGATCTTAAGTCCAATTAGAGAGCTCTTGGTTACTGCCAAGGAATGGGTACTACGACCTCACCCTTAGGTTTATCATGCATGGTTGGTTGTTGTGGTTCATGGGTGTGATAGCTAGGTTGGACTATTGGTTCCTTCCATCCTTTAGAAGTTTGTATAGCATTTTATTGTACTCTGAAAGCTAGTCCTCAGGAAGGAGGTTTGCAGGTCCATTCCAGCTCAGGAGCTTCTGAGCCTTTTGAACATACCACTCTGAACACATCTGACCTCACCACTAATTCTTAATTGCTTAGGAAGTATGTTGTGTTAGTAACTTTTTCTTGTCCTTGGGACCAAATAACTGACAGAAAGTGGCTTAGGAAGCAGGGATTATTTTGGCTCACTGCTTGAAGAGTTTCATTCCCTCGTGGCAGGAGGATGTGGCAACAGTGGCTTGAGGTTGTGGCAATAGAAGAGGGAGGCTGTTTCCTCATATTTCCAAGGACCAGAAACTCAGACTGGAACAGGAAGAGGAACAGGCTGTACAACTCCCGGGTCTGCTCACTGGTGAGCTGTTTCCTCCAGCAATTCCCCACCTACCAAAGATTCTGCTTCCCAATAGCACCAGCTGGGGACAAAATGTTCAAACACATAAGGCAGAGAAGGGGAGGGTGGCTGTATTTCACATTCAGATCACAATACCTAAAATTTGTTCAGGAAATGTTATACCTGCTCTGACTGGAGCTAAAAAGACATCTTGTCCCTAGCAGAGAGATTGTAATTTACATTGTTTTTGAAGACAGGTGTGGCTGTATGCCCAAGTTTCAACAAAGGAGGTTTAGTTGAAATGAATCACAATATGTTGGGGGATATTTACCAGATGTCTTCTTCAACAAGAGGGGCTTCCTCATTCCACCCTCCTGTTTTCAAATGTCGGGCAGACTGACACAGCGACACTTGGGCAGCTATAGAACAAAATATGATCTTGAAACCGAATGCATGGGAAATGCAAAAATGTAAGCTTTTTGAGACTGAAGATATCAACCTGATCTTAACTTGGGGTTCCAAGGCTACTCTTACCTAGAGATGAGTTCCCACGATGATTAAAATCTGTTAGTGAAATCCTACATATTGGTACCCAGATCAAATCTAGCCAAATAGCTAGATACTCAGAGGAGTAATGTTGAACAGAATGCATCTCATTCACTGTCAATCTCAAGTTCAGAAAACTCTCAGTCAGAGAGACTTCTACTTCTGAAATGTCAGTCAAAGGCAAACAGAAGGAAGGTATTCAAACTGTCAATCCAAAAGAGCATAAGACATGGAGAGGCTGAAAAGGGAGACGGTCAGACTATCATGGTTCTTTCCAGTGCTGCGCAGGATCTGAGCAACATTTTTGCATTGCAAATGTGTTTTATTTTCATTCTCTCCTTCCCATTCTGCTAATTTTGTGTCACTATTTACAGTAATATGAAAATCATACTTTTCTTTGTCCTAGAAAGCTAAAATAGCTATTCTCACTGTTTTTACTTGTAGCTTGGAACTTTTGGCTTGGAAAGAAACACATAGAGAGTATGATGAATCCCAGGCCAAAGGCAACACGTGCCCCAAAAGTGTATTGTTTAATTCCCACACTTGCAAATTGTCCAAAATTATATGTTATTGACTTTTAATTTTATACTACTGTGGTCAGAAGAGATACTTGGGATAATTTCAATCATGTTGTTAAGATTAGTTTTCAGTATAACAGTGAACTGTTGTGGAGACTGTTTTGCATGTATCTGAGAGGTCTAATAAAGTAAGATGGGTGTTTAGTATAGCTGTTAGATCCATTCAGTGTGTAGTGCTGTGGTTGTTTTTGGCTTTTCCTTTATGTTACATACCTGTTGATTAAATTTAACTACTATTTAATTCATTATTGACTAGTTTCAGTACTTGGGTTAGGTGTTCAGGTGTTTTAGTAGTGGTTGAACAGATATTTGTAATTAGTATATGCTTTTTATTATTAACCCCTTTACCATTTTATAATTACCTTTGGGACAAGTCTTGAGTGAAACTATTTTTTTTTACATTTGGATGTTTGCATTAAGACACTCTTTTAGCCACTACTTGCATGAGCTACCTTTTATGTTCATGTAGGGGTGGTATAGTGGATTTGTGCACTGACACGTAGACACAAGCAAACACTATCAAGTGTCTTCTGTTTTGTTCAGTCAGGTTGGCTGGCCAACGATCCTCATAGACCCTACTGTTTGCATTTCCCCAGATGGAAGATTACAGATGTGCCTGCCACACCTTCCTTTTTACTTAGGTCCTGGGGTCTGAACTTGGGGTCTCATGCTTGCATGGTAAGTACCTTATGATCTAACCATATCCCAGCCCTAACTTCTTGTTCTGTACCTTCTTACTCAACATATATGTGTCCTTAAAGGTAAAGTGAGATTCTTATAAGCATCTTGGTTATATTTTACTTTATCATTCATTTGCTCTCCCTTTTATTAGTGAATTAATATACTTAAAGTTACTGTAATTCCTAGTAAGGCAGAACTTACCATGGACACTTTGTAAGTTTTATTCTTTTATCGTGCCTTCGTTCTTTCTTCTTTTACTTTCTTTGTGGTCACTTAGGTTTTTATCATGGTGTGAAGAGGTTCCTTTATCTTGATCCACTGAGTACATAACAGAAATTTTATATTTGTGCTTTTCATTAGTGCTACATAAAAATCCTAGAGTTATCAAAGTTTTTTAGCTGATACTTAGCATGTATTTTACAAAACTACAATTGTATTCTTCTTCACCCCTGTTTTAGTACATTCATGCTACTCTAACAAATTCCATTAGACTGGATAAATTATAAATTATATAAATTTATTAATTATAGTTCTATGCACTAATAAATCAAAGTTTTTTTCAATATCTTCTTTTTGTTATGCCTCTTAGCTGTGTGTTCATGTGTGGGGAGGGAAGCAGACTCTGGGTCCTTTTTTTATAAAAACATTCTTTTAGATAATTCTCTGTATGTGAGAAATAAATGTTTTTCAGCAGATTAGTGAATTCAAATGAATTGAAGCTTGATTTTCCTTTTTAATTAAATTGATACATCTGAGATGAATTTTAATATTTCAATATTTGTTTTCCTATGAAAAACTTTGATTGCAAGTATTTAAAGTAAGTTTCATTGAGAGGAAAATAGACATTTATTACTTCAACATGTAAAATGTGACAGACTTTCAAAGCATCTTTGTCTGGTCATATATTGACCTTTCAGTGTGCACATCACTGACCTGTGGTCAAGTCAAATATTTAATACTTCATCCTTTTCTATTCTCTGTTCATTCTTCTACTCAGGTCATTTCAACTACCGAAGTCATATAGATTTCTCTGAGGAGAAATATAGGTTTCAAAATGTCAACTGCACTAGAAAAACACGAGTGCTTTTCCATTTCTTCTCTGGAATTTCTTGTTCCTAGCTCTATCTCGCCAAAGAGCGTGACAGTCTTATTGCCTCCAGATGATCTGTGTTGCTACTGTTTATACTACTATATTTCCTTTTACTGGAGAATATCCAAGAATTTAAGGAAATACCCATGCCACAAATACAGAAACTTCTCCAGCATTTTGAAACATCTTATAAATTGACTTTTATTTTTAATTTTTAGAGAACATAATAAATTAAAGTATCGTAATAAGCTAAGAGTATTAGTAAGATGTAAGACTTTATGTAGCCCTCTCCTCATGTGCTCAAAATGGAGAACTGATTATGTCCTTGTGCTGGCAAATTTTATATGTCAATTTGACTGCCCCTTGTGGTGGCTAAATTGCTAGCCTAGCATTATGGTTGTGTTCCACAGGTATGCTTTTGGACAAGAATCACTAAAATTGATTAAACAAAATGTTCTGTCCAGTATTGATGGTCCTTATCCAATCAGTTGAAGTCATGATTAGAACAAAAGAGCTTGTTTACCACGAGTAGAGGGGTCTACCTCCTGCCCAATTAATTAAAATAAGGTACTCGCCTCTTAATTCCTTTAGATTTGAACTTGACACCAATGCCTCTTGAATATCAAGCCTGCCAGCTTCCAAAATTTACTTTACTCTATCAGACTGGAATGACATCATTAGCTCTTTCAGGTACCTGGCAACCTGCAAAATCACATGAATCAGTTCTTTATAACTTGCCCCACACGTGTGTATATTCATGTTGTACAAGGGTTTTGTTGATTGTTTCCCTACAAATCACAGATTAATGAAGTCTTGAACATTGTATTTAAATTCTTAGTTTCTAAAAGGACACTGAAAGAGAAATAGGTTATATTTGTCAGGAAGGGAACTTCTGAAAGAAATGGAATCCTCGGAGACATTCTCTTTCACTGCTTTCCACGATATGCCTCCTAGAGACATCATTTTGTCCAAAGGCTTTCAGAGAAAGAGAGAAAATGTTTCAGTGCATTTATGAAGGAATTTTTCAGATGTTCACACTTCTAGCAGCTTATTACATTCCTGATACAGAAACTATAAGTGTGGCAAATGATCATGAGAAGAAAAAGTGGATGACTAGATTATTTTGATATATTCTCATGATATGATTCCCAACAAGAGTGAAATTTTAAAAACTAGCATCATATACATAATTAAAATATGCTAATTCACATAAAATAAATTTCAATTAAAAACCACTAGGAATAGAAAAAGCTGAAAAGTAATAGAGTTTATACACTAGTAAAGCAAGGCCTTTTCCTCCTCTAAGCCATTTCAGTTTTAAGTACAATGAGCCCGGATTAGATGAAAAGCTAATATTATGTTAAATACATCAAGTTTAAAGACACAAACAATGTTCAATGCCTTATTATTATAGTATCTATAGACAAAATGTTACAAAAATCCAACAAGTAAAATCATCAAATATGGTCTACACTCAAAAATTAGAAATGGCAGACATGTGATGAATTCCATAGACCTTCTGATGGCTATTCTGATGGTCAGCTTGACTGCATGTGGAATGAACTACAATCCAGAAATGGAGGTCACACCTATGAGAGATTATCTTTGGCTGGTTTGAAGTGGGTGAAACTGTTTCTAGTCCAGACCTTTGGTATAAGAAGACACATGCCTTTGATATGGATTTTGAAGTGGGAAGACACATTTTTATTCCGAGCCACACTTTCTGCTAGAAGCCTGTATAAGAACATGGAAAAAAGAAGTGTTTGCACTTTCCCTGCTTGCCCTGCTTTCCCTGACCTTCCTAGCATATTCATTCCTTCACTAGCCTTGGAGCTTACTTCTTTGGGATTCCAGCATATACTGAAGACCAGCCAATACATCCAGCCTTGTGAACTGAGAAACTACTGGATTTTTGGACTTCCCATTCACAGCCAGCCATTCTTGAACTAACTGTACTACAGCCTGTAAGTCATTACAATACATTCTTGTGTGTCTGTTTGTGTGTTTGTGTGTGTGTGTTTTCCAAGGGTCTTCATGGGAAACTGACAACAAAAATACCAAAATTTTATCTGATGATTAAAATTGTATGTTTATTTCATGTTCTTCCTACTTTACATATAGGATAGACAGATAGATAGATTTTTATTCTATAAAGTCTACTTAGTTACATGGAGAAAAATAATCTTAAGAGATGATGTGGATAATGTAATGAGGTTTTAGGGCCAGATTTTAAGTTAGTAATAGAATGTACTGAAGTCCCCACTCCTTGATGTGAGGATGATACTTCAAGACACTGGTTGACTGATCTCTAGGCTTCATAGAACCTTCTGAATTTGAAAAGGCTAAGAAAACTAAGTGAAATTCATGTATTCAAAGCCTGAAAGTTTTCATAATTTTATAACATACACCAACGAGTAAGAGCAAATAGGAAAACATGAGTTAAATTCAATGAGCAGTAGACACAGAGGCTTAATATATGTAACTCTGCACATTATTTAGAAAACTCTCACGTCTATGCAAATGTGTTCCAAAGGCTTCCATGGGAAACTGAAGAGATAGTGTAAATACCAATGAGGCTCAAAAAAAATCTCTCAGAGCTTCTATTTCTTCTATTGACTAAAACTGGATGTTATTTCATGTTCCTCCTACTTCCCCTGTTTATTTGTTCTCTTTTCATCTCGGTGCTGCTGCTTGTTTCTCACATTTTAAAGTGTTGAAACATATCACTTCTTATTATGAAAGATATTTATGCAACATACAATTATTAACCATATAGATTGATGAATTTAAGTATAATAAGGTTGAACTGTTTCCTTTAAGTAGCTGTAGAGAATAAATGAAAACAAGGAAAAATTGGGAAGCTCTTAAGACAGGCAAATACAATCATCCTAGAAAATATTGAGAAAAAGATCAAAAAACAGAGTTTTAAAAAGGCAGAAGTAGGCAACCAGTAAGTTCAATACTGCTATATGAGGAAGTAAATTAAGACTGTGGTGAGCCTAACTTTCATTATGAATTGTTTGTCAAAGATTAACACTCTGGCTATGATATTAGTATTGCTATTTCTAATTGCTATTAAGGATTAAAGATTGATAGGGACTCTTCATCATTGTGAAAATGTTTCAAAGACTTTGCTAAGCAAGTTTCCATTATCTTTCAATGCTCAAAATATAAAATATATATAGGCTGTCATTCACCATTCCTACCTCTAGAAATTCCTCCACATGTTTAAGAAAGTTTCTAGCATCATTTCTGATACAGAGAAACTATAAACAAGGGAAATGATCATGAAAAAAAGCAGATGGATATATTGCTTTGATACATTCCCACATCATGATACCATACAGGAGTCAAAAATTAACAAATTAGTATCATATACATATTTGAAATTATCTCTTAAAACACATGGTTACCTTAAGTAGGCAAGATGCAGAAGGATTATATAGTATGAAACCATTTATCTGAACTCTAGAAATAAAAATGTTCTTGATGAAATGTGTTCCCTTTAGATATTTGTGTGTTTCTTTTTATCTAGGAAGTCAAGGACATGATGGAGATGAAGAGCAAATCATGTTTATACTTGAATAGTGAGCAGAGCTGGAGGAGCCACATGGAAGAAGTCAGTTATAGGTTAAATTCTTTTAAAAAATTTGGTAGCGATTCTTACACAGATGTTTGACTTTTATGTATGCAATAATATCTTATAAATTAAATAATTCAATGTACATTAAAGACACAAATAATGAGTTTTTGAAGGTCTGATCATTTATTTATTACTCTTAAATATGTATTTTTGGCTGTACTCAGACTTAGAAGCTCTAACTTAGTTAAAGCTCTCAAGGAGGACAGCTTACCTCTCTTGGCAATCTTTTCCTGGTGTTTTTCTTTTGCTTCCTTCATTCTTTTGGCCAGAAGTTTAGTATATCCTGCAGCCTGCTCTTTGTTTTCCTTAGTATATGGTTTCTTTAGAGCAATACCTTGGTGTTAGTGTTGCAGGATGTGTGGAATAACAAGACACCAAACCTTGGGTTCTTTGGTCCTGGGAATTTTGCCTGCTTAGTTTAAGGGCTTCCTAACAACATATTGCCAGACACCATCTTCTTAGAGAGATTGAAAATCTGTCCAATTCTGGTACCTCTTCTGGACTCCAATCACTGAAGCACAGTAGTATCTGTTAGTCCAGGAATATCTTTGTCTCCCTTTCTTAGAACAACCAAATCGAGAACACTAAGGTTGGCTTCAACAATGCATCTGCAGAGACTTTCACTCCCCTCCCCAGTTCTCCTTGGTCTATAACAATAATGTCCCTTTTGCAATAGCTAGCACACTCTGTCATGTACCAAGAAACCCTGCTATGAGAGAACTGTGTTTGTCATTCCCACCACTCACTAGGATGACACAGCCTGTCCACTCTTCACACAGATCATCTGCAGCTATGTCTGTGGTCACACACGTCTCATGGGAAATATGAAGCCTGCATTCATGATTCATTTCAATGAGCACCTGACAGGAGATATTCAACCTCAGCTTGACACAGTAAACTACTTAGAAGGGTCCATGAAAAAGAGTGAGGTAATTATTTAAAACCTGATAGAATAGGGTCAGATGGAAGGGGAGGATGTCCTCCACTATTGGTGGACTGGGGAAAGGGCAGGGGAGAAGATGAGGGAGGGTGAGATTGGGAGGGAAAGACGGCGGGAATACATATGGGATTCAAAGTGAATAAATTGCAATAAATAAAAATTATATTAAAATTTTTTAAATCTGCCACTAAAAACATAATAAAAAAGATGGATGGTGATTTTTAAATATATGGATTAAAAAATAGACCTGGGGACAACCTAGGACCATTCATGAAGATATCCTAGAACCCCTGCTCAGATGTAGCCCATGGCAGCTTAGTATCCAAGTGCGGTCCCTAGTAAGGGTAACAGGGATTGTCTCTGACATGAACTCAGTGGCCTGCTCTTTGATCACCTGCCCCTGAGGGGGGAGCAGCCTTGCCAGGCCACAGAGGAAGATACTACACACAGTCCTGATGAGACCTGATAGGCTAGGGTCAGAGGGAAGGGGAGGAGGACCTCCCCTATCAGTGGACTTGGAGAGGGGCATGGGAGAATATGAAGGAGGGTGGGATTTGGCACGAAGGAGGGAAGGAGCTACAACTGGGATACAAAGAGAATAAATTATAATAAATAAAAAAATTTAAAAATAGAGCTGGGGAAAGTACGAGTAAAAGAAGAACTGTTACTGGGAAAATGTTGTTTGCATTCTTGAACTTCCTTAGTGAAATAAATTATATACATTATTGTATGCAATATAATACCAAATACATTAGTTGCAGCTAAGAATCCTGAAGGGTTAGCCTAGAATTAAAAATCGGCTTTCGTGTACAGCCAGCTGTTTTGCTGAATTCTATGATCCAATAAACAAAGTACGTTGTCATCCTGCCCTCCAGGTTCCAGTACTGAGTTTAGCTGCAATCAGATTTCGTTCTTTAAAACTCATGTCCACACCTCACAAGGCAGTCATTCTTTCATTTGCTTTGTTTGAAGTTTCTTATCTTGAGCACATTTTCCACTCTCCATCCACAGGTCTTTACATTTATATTCCTAATTAGGCTTTATACGCTTAAGAAAAACTTAAATATAACACAGTCAAGAGTACAGCTTCAACTCTAACTCCAGCTCTCAACATTTTCAGTCATTGACCTCCTTTTGCCTTTGTTTCCTTTGCCATACAATGAGGGGAATAAAGAGTCCATTCTTATAGGGTTATTGGGATAAGTAAGAGAGTTTCCAAATGTGAAGTGCTTAAAATACTGTCGGATGGATAGTGTTTCAGAAGGTTTTAACTATGTCATGTAGTAGTAGTTTTGCAAAGAAAGCATTTTATCTAGGAGAGAGGTAGGGAGCGCATAAGACTCAGGAGGTAAACAGAAGTACACAGGTATGGGAAAATGGGAATTGAGAAGATTCTTGAAGGCCCCTCTCCCATAGTAAACAGCTGCTGGGAAGGAGACTGACCAGGAAGACGCAGAAGAGAGATTCTCAGACTGTTGAACTGCCTGAATATTGTACAGAAAGCTACAGAGATGAATTTCTGTGAGTCATTACTGATGTTGGGTAGGCTTTGCAGTGATGCAGCTGTCTTTGAGTCATCCATTTCCATTTCTGGAAGTGAACCCCTCATTCGTATCCCAGTTAGTAGCTCACTGACACCAATTTAGAGATTACTGCAATTATTACTTTGGTCTGCACTGGGTTAATTTTCTGTGGTGAACAGACGTGTGTGTGTGTGTGTGTGTGTGTGTGTGTGTTGTGTCATGTTATGTGCTGTGTCTCCCCAAGATAATTTTTTCCGACAATACATTGATATTATATTATTGCTGTTACTACTGTTTGCTTTATTGTTACAGTAGCGGACGCTTTGCTGACAACAAAGAAGGAATGTCTATGGTGGCAGGACAACCCTTCTCCCACCTGATCGGTTTCACTTTCCCAAGTTTCATTACTTCTAGTCAACCACAAACTAAGAATGTGACTTGGGAAACTCCAGAGGTAAACAATGCACCGTTTTCAAATTGGGATTCATTCTAAACAGCATGGTGAATTTCCTACTGTTCTGATGCACTCCTCTGGAATGTCAATTATCCCTTCGCCAGTCCTTCTGTTCACTCCTGTCATCACTCAGTACCCATCTCCGTTATCAGTTTGTGTCTAGGTGTCGCGGGGCTTACTGCTCAACCAACCCTGATTCTACTTAAAATGACCTGAGTGTTGAGGAATGATGCTGGCAATTTGGATAGATCTAAGAGAAGTGCAAAGTGTCCCTTTTAACTATCTCATACCATCCAATGAAAAAGTGTGAATACTTTAAGATAAGCCTTACAGAGAACATGTTCCCATCATTTTTACAGAATATTGTTTTAATTACTCTATTACAGTTTAAGTCACTTTGATTATGCATGGTTTATAAATTTTGTAATAAATATGTATGTATAAAAATATTGCTGAGTATGGTTTGATACTATCTTAATTCCAGGAATCCACTGATATGTAGTAATTTCCCCATAGATAATGGGGTAACACAGAGTGCCAATGCTGTGTGTAATAAACCACAAAGACATATGCAGAGACAATACAGATTAACCAACATTCCGTGGATTTTAGCTCCGAAGATAGTATGAAATCTGCATGTACCTGATAATATTTTTCCATTTACTTAAATTATCTAATTGCTTTGAGATTAAAACTTAAAAGAGGGGAATGGACAGACGGCTCAGTGGTAAAGAGTGATGACCGCTGCAGCTCCCAGCACCCATATTTGGTGGCCCACAACCACCCGGAACTCTAGCTCCAAAGGATCCAACACACATAGGTTCCACAAGCACCTAACACATATGAAACTAAAGCTAAAAATAAATCTAAACAGAAACAATTCTTTTTAAAAATAAAGATGGGAAGAGGGAGTGAAAAAATATTTACATACAATACTGTGAATTAAATATTTGAAAACATGTACATAAGAACCCAAAATTTATTAACTTAACATGAAGGACACTGTCAGAACAATCTGTAATTTTTATAATCTAAAATTGGGGATTGTCATAGCAGTAGCATTTGATATTGAATAATGAGAACTTTTCAAAGCAAATAAAACACTGCTCTTATCTCAATTTAGACTTCATAATGTTAGGTGCAGAAGCTGAATGGACCAGAGGACTACAGTGTGCTGTCTTAAAGTGTGTAATGGGAGCTACTCTGAAGATAATACATTGGATTGCCTAACAAGTATGCTCTAGAATAAATTTTTCTTCGTATATGAAAAGACACTACATGTAATCTTTGGTTTTCAATGCGTCATGTTTCCTGCGTGACAGGCAAGATCACATTCGTAGATATGTTTGACAGATGTGCACAGCCACTGCTATAAGTGACTTCTAATGGCTTTGAATGGCTTTACATAGTTCTGCATGGCTTTCAGCATGGTTCTGCATGGCTGTACATAGTTCTGCATAGCATTCACAATCTTTTGGACGTGATTTGATCATGTGACTGACCATATCCCACGTGTTTTCTGCTACAAGCAATCACCGTAACAGTTCCACACATCACATCAAATGATCACCAGATGAACAGGTACAGAAATGTCTCTCTTCTTTCATCATAGTAGTGTGTGTGAGCTAGGATACACACCAAGAGACCTCAGGTCCAGAAGATAAGATATTTTAGACAGTGACTCAGATAATGTTACTTTTAAAACTGCTCTAGTAAGACCAATGAACAAAAAGTATTGGGTGTCACTGATCAAAAGTGTGTATGAAATATCAGTATTTACTACCATGCACACTGTTTATAAATGTGTTCTTTCCATAACAAAGGCAAAAATACTCCAAGGGAAGACATTAAATCTAAGAAAATATTAAATTACTTAACTAAAGTAAATGTTTCTGTAAATCATTGTACTCATATAAAGGGTCATCTGGCCCCCACTGTCCAAGCTGCCATACTTATGATGACTTCTCACAAAGTTCCATCTCCTCTTGTTAGGGACAGAAGCAATAATCACTTGTTTAAAGCAAGAGAGAGAGGCTGCCTATTTCATTCGGCTACCAATTTGTGTTAAGCCATGATGATTAAACGATGAAATAATGAGCTAAAAATTATTCTAATAAATTTTCCTGGTACTCAATATAGTCTTGTTTTTTTTTAATTTCTCTTCAACTTTATCTGTGCTTGAAGGCCCTGAAGTGGGACATATCTGAGGTTATAATAAACACAAGAAGACTATAGAAATGATTTCAATAGCATACTCATATGGAGCAAAGTTCGGTGATAGTCCTTGCCTCGGATGATCCCAAGAACCAGAAATATATTAATAAACAAATAAATACCTTGGTGCAATAGTCTTGACTATGTCTCTCTCATAATCCCGGGTGTTTCCCAAATGAGAACACAAAATAGAAACAAATAATATAGAGGAAAAGCTACAGTTAATAAAATAATAAGAAAAAGATATGCCTGAGCTTTGCCTTTAGAGAGAAAGAGCTTTCTCTCCATGTAGGTCATAAATATTGATAGAAGGTTCACAGTTACCCACACCTTAAGGACAATTATGAATTGCAATGATTTAAAAAATCCTGTAAGCTTACATAAAGAAAAATAAAATAGGTTGTCTACAAAATAAAATAATTATGTTGCCCTTATTTTTTTTTTGTCTGAAAGATTAATGCGGGGAAACAACAAAACAATGCCACTTCTTTAAAGATTAAAGAACATGACCATGTAGTTATCTCCAGACAAGCCTCATCTTGTGCACTTGCAAAAGAATAGCATTTCAGGCACATCAATATAAAAAAAAAGTTCAGAACCCACTCCCCACTTTTCAGTATTTCTTGAGGAATCTCTCAGAGAAAATAAATCAGAGATATTTTTAACTGCATAGCTATCAATAAAATATTTTAAAAACCGTAAAAGAATAATATAGAATCTTACGGATTAGGATACAAAACTCTCTACATATTATTTTAGAAGAGAAAGAAGACCACAGTAGTTCATTGTGTGTGTGTGAGAGAGAGAAAGAACAGAGAGCTTGTAGAAGCCCTCTGAATTCTGTAGACTGTTATAATTAAAAATATACCTTTGTTTTTCTGAAGAAAAGATTAACAATACAGAAAAGTGTCTTCTGCACCGGTGGATCCTTTATTTTCTAATCATCTTTAAGTAAGAATAAACAGGCAGAGGGAAGGGGCTACAGCTGGATTACAAAGTGAATAAACTGTAATTAACATAAAAATTAGAAATAAAAAAAAGAATAAACAGACACCACATAACAGAATCACCAAGACTCCTTAGGCAATTTGAGTCAGGGAAGCCCCTCACTTGGATTGCAAAAACTGATTTTGAACTCACACAGAAATCCTCTGATGCATGCTGTCTCTCTTTACATCTTTGTTCATCTGACTCTTTGCTTCACGGACCTTGTGAGGTGATTGAGTATAACAGAATACAGCACTCAAGTATCTCTGCAACCCTTAAAACTTGTTAAAATGTCACCACTTGCTGACATTAAGTTTAGTCAGAAATACAGTCTGCTCTTCAGTAGAAAACTGGTAGGAAAGATTTCAGTTGTGGTCATTTACAGTTACCTTCAAACCAGAAAATAATGGTTAAAAAAAATAGTCAAGAAATATTTAAGATACAAGCAAATGAGTGTACACAAATTCTCATTTTGTAGGTTTTTACACATGCAACACCAAATTTTGCTGTCCAAATGCCACCTTCCTCGAGCCAGAAATATTTCAGGTCACAGCGCCAGAGCTCTATGCCACAGAGCAAAGGGGGGGGGGGGGGTTGGGGGGCGGGGCTGTAGGCTATCAGCTCCCATCTGACTCTGAGGCAGGCTGCCAGGCTAACAGGCATGTTGCTTCAACTGA
The DNA here is from genome assembly GCA_028658305.1 of Pachyuromys duprasi. Classification (NCBI taxonomy): domain Eukaryota; kingdom Metazoa; phylum Chordata; class Mammalia; order Rodentia; family Muridae; genus Pachyuromys; species Pachyuromys duprasi. The sequence goes on from CM053767.1 coordinate 5,571,760, forward strand.
GAAGCCTCTTCTCTGCTCTTTTACAGTGGCTTTCACAATTCTGGCACAATTCTATTGCATGAAAATTTACTCATACTTTTGCATATATATCCCAAAGCAATAACCTAAAAATAAAAATCTATGAATATGAAGACACTCATTGCCCTGTTCTTTATAATATGAAAGCTACAAACAGCTTTAATGCCTGAAAATATAAAAATAGCTATGTAAATTATGACATTTAATTCTCTCTGTGGATTATTATGCAACCATTAAAATTATAATTATAAGAATATATCACTGTTTAGAAATATTTTGACATAATGGAATAGAAAAGAAGCAGAAATAGTGAACTCCAAATTATACTAACCCTAACCATTTTAACCTTACAAAATAACAGACAGCATACACAATGGGAGAAAATATTTGCCAGCCATACTTCAGACAAGGAGTTAATATATAGAATATATAATGAACTGTACAAATTAGGCATACAAACAATAACAATTACTGTTGGCAAGTGGGGTAATGAATGAACAGAGAATTCTCAAAAGAATCAACACAAATGGCCAATGGTTGTTTTTTTTTTTTTTTTTAATATTCAACAGCAAAGGGCTGGCCTTTTATGAGCCCTTATGCATTGAAGAAAGGTAAATTAAAACTACTTTGATGTGGTGATGTAATGTTAGGATAAAAATATCTCTTACATTATAACAGACTGGAACTTTTGCTGGACCTCACAACCAGAGCTAATAATGCATCCTGAGGCCACATAATACTTAAGATTGGGATCCTACTTCATATTCAACTTGTTTGTTTAACTTGCCTTTAAGACAACAAAGTAACAGCTTTATTTGCCTATGATTTCCCTGCAATCAGTACTTACAAACTAAGATAATGCATAGGTACAATCTTCAGTTTTGTACTCTTTGTGTCTCTGACCCAAGATTGTGTGTATTATGTGTGTTATGATAATCATTTGCTGAGAACAGAAAATATAGTTTGAAAACAACCTTATAAAATGAATATCCACCATAAATATTGAACACAATACATGAATAATGTTTGATAAACAGTGATGATGGTTATCTGGGACAGCTGGAGTCACTTGGAGTCAGTGACTTAATTCCTTCTAAAATTCTGTTAAAGATATCTGTCAATTATCCCTCATTCCCCTCACTCCCATGATACTTTCTGTGATTTTTCAATAGAAAGGAAAGCAAAGCCCTTTATTAGAGACAGACACAGGGGTGGATTCACAAGATGCCCTTCATTCAAACACAGATTAAGTCTCTTACAAAAGACAGACAAGAATGAAGGCAGGCCCAGGAAGAGCAAAGTAGAGAATTCAAATTTGGTCTCCCTCTTGGTTAAATGACACACGGGTAGTACTTTGAATTTCTTTCATTAATGTGACACTAATGCATTACTAGTGACTTGAGTTTATTCTTAATGCATGAAAACAGGCACACTTTGAGATTTACCCCAGTCAGAATAGCTGTCATCAAAAAATATACAACCACTTGGGAAGAAAAATAAGTTTGTGTACCACCCCCCCCCCCCCACACACACACACAAGGAGTTTCACTGGGTATATAAAGCACACTCAAGGGTAGGTCCCATACCCAGAATTAGGTAGCCAACAAAAAATGAACTCAATGGTATTTTTAGAAGGAGGTGGTTGGTTGGTTGATTGGTTTGGTTGGTTTGGTTTTTGGAGACAGGATTTCTCTGTGTAGCCTTGGCTGTCCTGGACTGGCTTTGTACCTCGAATTCATACACCTACCTGGGTCTGCCTCCTAGAGTGCTGGGATTGCAGGCATGTTCCACTGTGCCCTGCTACGGGGGAACATTTTTATATGTTCTTGTTTAAATTTTATGTATTTATGTATTCACTTTCCATCCTGCTGGTAACCCCCTCCCTCCTCTCCTCCTGTTCCCACCCTCCTTCTTTCATCCCACATCCCTCCTCCCCTATTTTGCACAAAAGAGGAGTATCCTCTACCCACTCACCCCACTGCATTAAGTTGCATCGAGACTGAGCTCATCCTCTTCCCCTGAGGCCTGGCAAGGCAGCCATGCCAAGGGGAAGTAATCAAAAAGCAAGCAACAAAGTCCATGCCAGAGTCATCTGCTGCTCCTCTTGCTAGGGGATCCATGTGAGCCCTCAGCTTTCCATCTGCTACATCTGTGTAGAGGGCCTATGTCTAGTTTATGCATAGATATTGGTTGGTGATTCAGTCTCCACAAGCCCCTCTTGGCCTTGGTTAGTTGACTCTGTTGGTCTTCTTATGGAGCTCTTATCATGTGTAAGTCCTTCTATCTTTCCCCCAACTCTTTCATAAGATTCCCTGAGCTCTGACTAATGTTTGGCTGTAGGTTTAAGCATCTGTTTAGATCTGCTACTGGGTGAAGCCTCTCAATGGACAGTTATGCTATGCTCCTGTCTGTAAGCACAGCAGAGTGTCATAAATAGTGTCAAAGGTTGGCTCTCTCTTGTGGGATGGGTCTCAGGTTGGAACAAGCATTGGTTGGACATTCCCTCAATCTCTATCTTTATCCCTGCACATCTTGTAAGCAGGATAAATTTTGGTTCAAAATTTTTATGGGTGAGTTGGTTTTCTCATCCCTGTACTAGGAGTCCTGTCTGGTTAGAGGGTGTCCTCTTCAGTCTTCATGATCCCTCCTATTAACAGTTTCAGTTAGTCACCCCCATATCCTCTCAGGAGCCTGAGGGTGGAGACTAGGAGGGTTGAGAGGACAGACGGCCTACAGAGAGAAGAGAAATCATGGGCAAGGGCGTCTCTATGACAAGCTGGAGACCTAAGAGAGGGGGAACATTTTTTTACCTTGCTTCATGGTTTCTGATTTTGTGTTTTTATACTGTGTGTGTCTGTGTCTGTGTATCTGTCTGGGGAAGAGATATGTTTCTCCTGATTTTTTTGTTTTTTTCTGTTTGTTTTGTTTTATTCCATTTGAGTTTTCTCTCTTTTTTGATTATTTTCTAAAGAGTAAAAGAATGAAGCTGTGCAGCTGGCAGGATGGAGCAGTGCACGATGGAATCTGGGAGGAGATGACAGAGGAAAAACCACAATCAGAATATACTGTATGAAAAAAATATTTTCAATTTTTAGAAAAGAGAAGAAAATAGACAATAAATGTAGATGAGGATGTAGAAAGTAAAAACCTTTATTCACCATGACAAGGATGTAAACTAGTATAGAAATAAGGACATCAGTATGGAGGCTTCTCAAAAGTTAAAAATAGAACAACTGTAAGACTCAGTTACATAATTCCTGAGCATGTATCCAGCAAGCAATCCATTTACCACAGAAGCCATTGCACACTCATGCTTATTGCTGTAATATCAGAATAGCAAGAAATGGAACTAGTCTTGATGAACACTGAATAACAAATGGATATAGAAAAACATGGCATATATGCATGATGGAATTCAGCTATACAATTGTGTAAATACTCAAAAAAAGAATGGCTATAGAAAGTATTATAAATGAGGTGACTTAAAATCAGGCAGACAAAATTGTCTGTACTTTTTCATATGCAGAAAAAGTACACTTGTAGGTGTGTGTGTGAAAAGCAAGAGTGAGTGTCGGGATAGACTTTGAAATTAGAAAACCACAAGGTTGGGAGAAGACACACTGAGGAAGAAGGGAGGGAAATAGTCTATGTGCCTTATGGAAACACAAGAGAGACAAGGGGGCTGGGAGTGCATGGGAAGAGGTGGGAGGGGAAAGTAAACACAAGCAACACTTTATTTGGAGGGGATAGAAACTCCACAACAAAAGCAGAGCCAAAATACCTGGGCCCAGGGGAGGCCTGCAGAGACCAATACTCCAACCAAGGACCATGTCTGGAGAGGACCTAGATCCCCTGTATAAAGGAATCCCATAGGCTGTTCAGTTTCCAAGTGGGTTTCCTTGTAAGGGGTACAGGGGCTGTCTCTGACATGAACTCAGTGGCTGTCTCTTTGTTCACCACCCCCTGGGGGTTATAGCCTTGTCAGACCACAGAGGAAGGAGAAGATACAGCCAGTCCTGATGAGACCTGATAGGCTAGGGTCAGAGAGAAGGGAAGGAGGATCTCTCCTACCAGGGGACTAAGGGAGGGACATAGGGGAGGAGGGTGGGTGCAGCTGGGAGGAGACTGCAGAGGGGATACAAAGTGAATAAATTATAATAAATAACCATATAAATAAAATTTAAATTTAAAAACAAACAAAAAACAAAATCCGTAATGAAGCCTAATACTGTGTACGCTAATTTAATTTTTAAATATATAAAATAATATTATTTTCAGAAAAGAATAGAACATCGTCATTTTAAGCCAGATAGTGTTTTCTCTTACATGTGAAAGCAAAAGGAAAGAAATGGAAGCTGAAAGGAAATCACTGGACAGCAGCAAGGGAAAAGCAGGTACAGGAGGCAGGTGAGTGTAGGTAGTGGATCTGGGAAAGCAGTTAGAGGGTCTCATCTGCCTGTTTGAGATGGTCATAATCTCCAACTCCTCCACATCCCCCAAACAGAAAAGCCACAGACTAAAAAGACAGAGAGACAGGAGCCAGTGTGAGCGTGGAGATGGGACTGGAAAGATGCATTTAGGAGTCCAGGAGTCTGTAGGCTCTATAGCTAACAGCCAATAGGGGTAAAAGCAGATGGTACCAACAGGAGTAAAGTGCGGATCTCCCTCATCCTCAAAGAGAGGACACACAGTCGACTCGGGACTTTCAGACTCCAGAAATGTGAAGAACACATTCCTATTGCTAAGAGCCAGGCAGGCAGTGGTGGTTTGTAACTGTAGTTTCAGGAAACCCTATGAAATGATTTCTTTGTAAAATAGTGGCTATATGTTTGGGGCTCTATAAGCACCTCAGAACGTGTGTCACCTGTCCCGGGAACTTATCATTAAATACAATGATGATGTTTTACTTGGGTTGCTTTCACTTATCTGAGTGGAATCCAATCATTTCTGTTTCATGTCATATTCTATTCCACACATAAAGAAACCCTCTTCTTACATGAAGTGCAAGAAAAGCAAATCAAAACCAGTATGTATAACAAGCCTTTTAAAACTACACAAATTTAAGAGTATGTGTATGTATAGAGAGAACTGTAGCGTAAGGATTAAGATAGTCACAATGATTTCGGTTTTTATTAAACTCATGCTTCTCGAAAAGAAAAGTCATTAATATTAACCAAATTTTTATAATCTTGCTCCATTGTTACTAATGTTTCAACAAAAAAATACAGCTTTTATTTAAGTGATATATTTAAATTCTACTGATAATTCTTAGGCAACAATAGGATATTTCTAAAATTTTAACAAATTAACTAGAAGGCAGCTTAAATTTATAGGATAACTATTTGCTATGTCCTTTATCTCAACTAGATGATAAGGGCTAAAATTGAAATGATTCAGAGAATCATTAATTAATTAATGATTAATTAATTAATTAATCAATCACCAGTCAGTTTTCTTGGCCCAGATCTAGAAAACAATAAACTTTATATATTTTGTATAATAAAAGGTCTATGACAAAACACTATGTATCTATACTTATATAGATAAAACACATATATAGACATATATAGACAAAAAACACATATATTTAGACATATATGACAAAACACTGTATACCTATACTTATATAAACAAAACACACATATATAGACAAAACATATATATCTATACTTATATAGACAAAACACATATATAAACATATATAGAGATATAATATATATGTATATATATATATCATTTTATAAATCCAAAAGCTTCAATATATGGGCTAAGTTCATAAATAACTGTTTTCCCATATTTTACCTTCTCAGAAACTGAATACACAAACAACCAGCTAGATGTATTTTTATTGATATTATTATTATACCTCATTAAGCAATGTTCCAATATATGAAGCTTGTGTTCTCTCCACATAAGTATCTATGATTTGGGGATGTAACTGTAAACAGAAGGAGGATTTACTGTCTCGGTGTGAAATATATCTTAGTCTATTTTTCTATTTAATCTTTGCCACAAGTTGAACACTCCACCATAGGTTCATTTCTCTTCTTAAAAATACAGTTATTTCTTGATGTACATCTTTAATTTTAATTCATTTCATTTATGCATATGTGTGCACATGTATATAGTCACTTCTAATTAGATAACGCTCACTCTAAGGTAGAGTACCACAAATTTATTGGAAAGTGCATAAAACAGTGCAAACATAAAGGCAGTGCTTACTAAACTGAGGTTTAAAAGCACTTAGACAACAGTGTGGCATGATGAGGTAAAGCAGAACATGCATACGCCTTCCCATCCAGAAATTCTACTCTTAGGTAAGAAAACTCTAGACTTCAGAAAATTCTCACTCATGGACTTCAGAAATGTGTGTAGGAATGTTTATAGTATCATATTCTTGTAGAAATAGTTCAGACCATAAACAATTCAAATGCTCAGCAATGGCAAAACAAACAAACTATAACAAATCTACACAATGAAAGGTACATAATGAAATCTGAACAGTTCACATCATGGAACTTTCACAATCATGCTGTAGGTTCCCGGAAAATAAATTAAGTCAAGCTGCACACAGCAATGAGAATAAATCATTCACAATGAGTGAAGTAGAGCAAACACTGAGTATACATTACGAAAACAAAGAATATAGCAGTAGGTTACTGAGAGCTACCTACTTTTCTGGTGAACTGGCAGAAGAAAAAGCAAGTGAATGGATGTGCAAAATCCTACGCAATCACTCAGAAAAGTGGAGGGCTGGAGGAAACGATTGGATAATTCAAAGGTAGGTATATTGGCATTAACTGTTACAGTATGTTTTTTTGTGTGTTTCATATTATAAATAAGTATACACTCACACACACACACACACACGTGTAATACTCCCCAGCGTAAAATCCAAAAGGTAGACGTTGATCCATCCAGTGTTGCTTTGAGTATTTTAGGAAAGAAAGGATTCAGAGCATTGTTTATGAAAATTGTTAAAAATGAAAGTTTATATAGAGAACAAGAAATTATTTTTAAAGTATGCCTTGTGAATATGACATAAGCTCAATATACCTACCTCTGTGAGGTTACATGTTGATGTAGTGTCTCCATTCTTGTCCGGTCCCCAGAACTTTTCCTGGCCTTCAAGAGTCCTAGGTCCTTCAAGCATCTATTTGAATTGTTGTCTACATCTAGTAATAGTATTAACAATTTCATTTTAAACTGTGTTTCCTTTGCTCTAAAATAATATGTCAACCAAGCGTGATGGGGCATACTTGTAATCACAGTATTCAATAGTCTAAAGAGCTTTGAAAGTTGGAGGCTAGCCCACACTACCTAACCAAGTTCAAGGCCAACCTGGCCTCAACAGTGAATCTCTGCCTCAAAAACACAAAACTACTACTAATAAAAAACAATAATAAATGAGACAACTATAGTGTAAATTGGTTCCTAATTATGTGAGAAAGTAGAGTATGGCATTATGTTGATATTTCTTATAAATTTATTAAGTAATAAATCCAGTTTTATATGCTCTGTGGTTAGGTCTATCAAAACTTTTTTGACATTTGAAAATTGCTTCCAGAGAAAAGAGATGACACCCTCCTTTGTTTTCTCTTCTATTGAAATCCTGAGAACATAGGTGCTTTTCCATAAGTCATGACCTTGGCTGAGTTAACATACAACATTGATGTGACCGGGTTATGAACTTATAAATACTTTATATATTTGAATGCTAGAATTTTCAAGTTCTGAATTACCTAGAGTCACATTAGGAGTTCTGAAAGCCATAATTTGGGAAACTTTTTAAAGTCAAGATCAATCTTTCTGTCACATTGAAAAGCTATGGTAAATAAAGACCAAAATACAGAATAGCTTTTCCCCTCTCTCAGCTGATATTAAAAGACATTACTGCTTTCCCTCAGGATTATTTTAGTGTCTTAATTACAGTAAATTAGAATAATTAGAGAGAAATTATATGAATCCTGCAATTCCCCAAAGCCTTTATCCTGCCTTTTAGTCAGATAATGAATGTTAATATAAATAATTGATGCATTCTGAGTACCTCCATGTCTTCACACCTTACATTTTTCTTTTTTAATTTTGCTCCAGATAGATGGGGAATCACATCAGGGATTACTTTTTTCCTCTAAAGAGTGTTAATTAAGCTTTGGGTGAACCTTATTGAAAATAAAACAAAGTAACTCCACAGTAACATAGAGGCAAATTAATTTCTTTTTGCTTTATCTCAATAGGCTCCAGTGAAATACAATGTCTTTCCAACAAATGTACCATAAGATTTTTGTGTCTGTTTGTTCTTTTTTAATAAGCATATGACTAAATACTGAACATTTTTACAAGGTGCGCTTGCTACTCTTTACACAGGAGGGTTCAGCCAGACAAAATCATTGGAGACCACCTTTAAACAGGTGGAATATTAATGAAGGCTGAATATTCAATATTTAACATGAACTAATGTATGAAAGTAAATACTGTGCACAGATCTATGCCAGAAATTGGCATTCTAGGGGAGTTGTGTGCATGTGCTAGTGTTCCTGTTAAAAATCTCATTTTAAAAGATTCCAGGTGAGGTGCAACTTAAAGAAAGATGCTACCGTAAGACAGAACCATGAGACATGAGACCGCTCTTGTCCAAGAAGCCAGAGGAGACCTAACTATGGATGTAATTATTCAGTCATAGGCCAGAAGACAAGGGGGCCAAGGTTGGCATGAAAGACTTCCTGATAGATGGAACAGTTTGTGGCACAGTTATATTTGGCACTGAGGACGGAGTACAGACACCAAGGTACATGTGTATAATGAGATTCCCTTATGACGCCTCTGTAGAAGCCAAGTTGTACTTATGAAGGAAAAACACTTGCTGTCAGAAACACAAATAAAATGGGAGCTTAGGGCCTAGCACCATTTTGCTCCTGGTGCCAGGAGACACCTACTTTTCTTCTATACATCAGTAGCATCATCCTCTTGCATGCCATAGTAACAAATTCCATAATTTTATGTCATTTCAGTTATTTGTGTAGTCATGGTCAACTGCAAATTTGTCACTCTAATATTCTGAGAAAGTTCCATATTGATTTCCAAAGTTGCTTGCTATACAAGGCTATATTCCCACCAGCAATGGAGGAGGATTCTCTTTTCTCCACATCCTCTACAGAATGCATCATACCTTGAGGTTTTGATCTTAGCCATTCTGATGGGTGTAAGGTGAAATCTCAGGGTTATTTTCATTTCCATTTCCTGAATGACTAAGAATGTTCAGCATTTCCTTAAGTGTTTCTTTGCCATTTGATATTTCTTTGTTGAGTTCTGGAGGTATCTCCATCCCAAATCTCAAGCTGTACTATAGAGCAAAAGTAATAAAAACAACATGCTACTAGCATAGAAACAGACTGGTGGATCAATGGAATCGAATCAAAGACCCAGAAATAAACACACACACACACCTATGGAAATTTAATTTTTGACAAAGAAGCCAAAACCGTACAATAGAAAAAGACAGAAAATTCAACAAATGGTGCTGGTCTAACTGGATGTCTACATGCAAATAGACCCATATTTATCACCCAGCACAAATTTAAAGTCCAAGTGGATCAAAGACCTCAACATAAAACCAGACACACTAAATCGGTTACAAGAAAAAGTGGGGAAGAGCCTTGAACTAATTGGCACAGGAGACAACTTCATTAATAGAACACCAACAACACAGGGTCTCTTCAGGACTGGTTGCAATGTCCTCTTCTGTGGCCTAGCAAGGCTGCTCCTCCCTGGGGGGGGGGGGGTAGGCAAAGATCCAGCGTTCATGTCTGAAATAGTCCCTGTTCCCGTTACTAGGGTACCCACTTGGATATTGAGCTACCATTTGCTACATTCAAGCAGGGGTTCTAGGTTATATTCATATTTCTGAAGGCACCTAGTGCCATTAACTTTCCTCTTAGCACTGCTTTCATTGTTCCATAAGTTAGGGTAAATTGTGCCTTCATTTTCATTGAATTTTAAAAAGTCTCTAACTTTTTTATTTCTTCCCTGATCCATATGTCGTTTAGTAGAGAGTTGTTTAGTTTCCATGCTTGTGTAGGTTTTTTTTTTAATTTCTGTTGATCTTGAGGTCTAGTTTTAGGCCATGGTGGTCTGATAGGATACAAGGGATTATTTCAGTCTTCTTGTATCTGTTGAGGCTTGATTTGTATCCGACTATATGGCCAATTTTGGAGAAGGTTCCACGAGGTGCTGAAAAGATATACTCTTTTGAATTTGGGTGAATAGCTCTGTAGACATCTATTAGGTCCATTTGATTTAGGACCCCTGTAAGTGTCATTATTTCCCTATTTAGCTTCTGTCTAGATGATCTGTCCCTAGGTGAGAATGGAGTGTTGAAGTCTCCACTATTTAGATTTTGGTATCAATGTTTGATTTGAACTTTAATAACATTTCATTTATGAATGCAGGTGCTCTTGTATTTGGGGCATAGATGTTCAGGATTGTGATGTCCTCCTGTTGATTTTTCCTTTGATGAGAATGAAGTGCCCCTCCTCATCTTTTTTGATTAATTTTGGTTGAAAGTCTATTTTATTAGATATTAGGATAGCTACCCCAGCTTGTTTTCTGGCGCTGTTTGCCTGAAAATTTTTTCAACCCTTTACTCTGAGGTAGTGTTTATCTTTGTTTCAGAGGTGTGTTTCTTGGATGGAGCAGAATGTTGGATCCTGTTTCTGCAACTATTCTTTTAGTGTGTGTATGTTTTTATTGGAGAGTTGAGTCCATTGATGTTGATAGGTAATAGTGACCAATGAGTGTTCGTTCCTTTTATTGTGGAGTTGGTGATGATCATGTGCTTGTGTGCTTGTTTCCTTTCGATTTTTGTTGTTGTTGTTGTTGTTGTGAAGTTATCTCTATCCTGTGTTTTCTTGGGTATAGTTGATTTTGTTAGATTGGTGTTTTCCTTCTAGTATCTTCTGGAGGGCTGGGTTGCTGTGTAGATATTATTTAGTTTTGTTATGAAATGTTTTGTTTTCTCCATCTATGTTGATTGAAAGCTTTGCTGGGTAGAGTAGTCTGGGTTGGCATCTGTGGTCTCTTCAAGTCTGTATGACATCTGCCCAGGCCCTTCTGGCTTTCATAGTGTCTTTTGAGAAGTCTTGTGTGAATCTGATAGGTCTGCCTATATCTGTTGCTTGGCCTTTTTCCCTTGCTGCTTTTAATATTTTTTCTTTGTCATTGTCTTGACTGTTATATGACATGAGGAATTTATTTCATGGTCTAGTTTATTTGGTGTTCTTTAAGCCTCTTGTAAGAGATGTATGGACATCTCTTTAAGTTGGGAAAGTTTTCTTCCACAATTTTCTTGAAAATATTTTCTGGACCTTGGAGCCTGGAATCTTCTTTTTTGTCTATTTCTATTTTTCTTGGGTTTTGTCTTTTCATAGTGTCCTTTATTTCCTGGATGTTTTGTGTCAGAATCTTTTCTGATTTTATGTCATTTTTGAGAGATGTATTGATTTCTTCAGTGTGTCTTCAGTGCCTGAGATTCTCTCCTCCATATCTTGAATTCTATTGGTGATACTTACCTCTGTTGTTCCTGATCAGTTTGCTTGGTTTTCCATCTCCAGGGGTTTCTCAGTTTGAGTTTTCTTTATTGATTATAATTTTGTTTTCATGTCTTGCACCATTTCCTTCATCTGTTTCTATTTGGATTCTTGTCTGTCCATGATGTTCTCTATTTTTTTTTTTGTTGTTGTTGTTGTTCATTTCCTCTTTATGTGCCTCAACTTGTTTGGTTATATTTGCCTGTATTTCTTTGAGAACTTTGTTTGTTTCCTCTTTATGTGCGTCTAATAACTGAATAAGCATAGATTTAAGATATTTCCAGTGTTTCTGATGAATTAAAATATCCATTGATTTTGGGGTTGTTAGTGAAGCCATGATGTCCTGATTTTTGTTGGATATGTTCTTATGTTAGCCTCTAGGCATCTGATAGTCTGTAGCCCTCACTGTTTGTTCCTGGAGACTGCTGGTCTGTCTCTGGAGTCTAGAGTATTTTTAGGAAGATGAAAGAGGTCCACTGGTTTGAAAGTGAGTGTTTCAAATGAAGCTAAGGAAAGAAGGTTGCAGGAGCATGTGTGCAAGTGCGGGAGTGTGTGTGGAAGTGTACCTTGAAGAACTGGTTGCTAGGGCATGTAGATGCCTGGAAGGGTAGAACGTAAGTGCAGGTTGTGGTGCTGGCATGGTTCAAGGGCACAGGTGCTCTGAATGGCTCAGTGGCCCAGAGGCCTGTCAAGGTATTGTGCTTCTGGCACTCAGATCTGTCAGGGTTGCACCATCTTGGCTCCAGGAATTGTTTGCCTAGACTCCTCTGGGAGACCCACAGAACAAGGGCTTCAATGTTGAGAATGCTGTCCCAGGTATCCCTATGTTGCCCACAGTCAGAGTGTGGGTGGGAGGGATATGATGTCTGGCAGCAAGCTTAGAGAGTCTTCTGATCTAGAGTTCTGTACACATTCACAGATTAACTCACTTACAGGTGTGTGTGAAAAACACAGAAGGCCCATGGTTTTCTACTCTCAGATTTGGGTCCCCTGTTTGACCATTAGGGTAAGGAGACCCTGTACCTGTGGTAAAGTACTCTCTACTGCAGCTGTTGCTGCCACCCCTCCCGCTATGACCAGAGCAAGCAAAAGTGCAGGGGGTTGATAGTTTGCCACTCTCAGGCCCCAGAGACATCCACGGGAGGCCTGGATCCAACCTGTCTCATCTCAAGGGTTGTCCTCTCTGGCCCACGAAGCCTCAGAGTCAATGCTTTGACTTCAGCTTCCCATTCACTCACCAGTTTTGGAGTTTCAGATTCTCTGTGCCTCAGACACAGTGCACACTGGTTGCCGCCATCTTGGAGCTCCCTCAGCTTTTGCCTTTGTAAGAGTAATTTATAAAAGAGTGCTCATGACTTGACTATGATAAATTTATTTCCATAACATGAAGAATTAATTTTGATTTTCTTGTTAATAATTATGGGGCTAAATTGTAAATTTTCATATTAGAAATATTAAATGGATAACATTCAGGCTCCAGCTTCTTGAGGTATACAAAATAATGGCTGATCATGCTGCATTCTTTGATGGGGACTGTAATGGACACAGTATAAAAACTCTGGGGGCATATTTGTGGAATGAGAAGCCCAGCATCATAGCATTCATGAGTCATATTTAGCTGCAGGAAATGGAATAGATAAAAATGGCCAATAGAAATGAAGGAGAAGTTTGCCTGTATGCACTGTTATGGATGCCACGGTACTCTCGGGGGAGAGAAAGCCACAGATTCTGAAGAATGTTCTGGTAAGGCGGTGCCCCATGTGTGACAGAAGAGGAAATTCCTCATCCCTACCCAGCATCTGTGTCCAGCCATATACCTCCAGTGTAAGTCACCTGAAGTTCAGAAAGAGAATCGTGTTATTCTTGTAGAATCTCTGAAACTTTGTTATGAAGATGATGCATTTACAGGGAATGCACAAAAACCCTCTAAGCAGTAAGGAATTGGAAATAAGCACAATTAAGTCATCAATCAAAGGAAAATTAGAAAGCACCTGGAACAGAACTGATGGACTTAATTGGTAATGTTCAGCATGCCCTAATGAAAACAGAGATTATGCCTAAAAACTTGTTGCTTATGAACTGGGACAGATTTTACTTTCTAAAAAGTGTGCCTTCCATAAAACATCATTTTTGAGATATGGTGTTTTCTGTATGTGTTAATACAGGAATCTTAATTTGTTTCCAATACACATTATATTTATAAAATAAAAATCACACTAAAATTACTTTTTCCTTATACAAACATTCATGAGGGATTTCCAGGGATAAAAAGCAATGACTAAATGTCACAAAAACACTTGGCATTGAACAGCACCAGCAGTCTCTCATGAATCTCCATTTTCTTATCTGTAACAGCAGAAATTTAAATATTTATCTTTCTTTGCCTTCTGATGTAAAACGGTCAAAAACACAGGAGGGAATATTGTGTAAGTAAACTGATATTGAAATCCTAAATGACTTAATAAGATAAAACTAATAATTTTACTTTCTGATTTACATTTTGTATCAAATTCATTAGCTTATCTAGCAAACATCCACTGAGAACTTGCTGTCTGCAGAGCCTCGTCTCAAAGACTATAAATACAATCAAACCCAAGGAGGGGGAGCAGCCTTGCCAGGCCACAAAGGAGGCTATTGTAGCCGGTTAGGATGAGACCTGATAGACTAGGATCAGACGGAAGGGGAGGAAGACCTCCCTATCAGTGGACTTGGAGAGGAAAATGGGGGGAAATAAAGGAGGGACGGAGGGAGGGGGCTATAGCTGAGATACAATGTGAATAAACTGTACTTAATATAAAAAATAAAAATTTAATAAAAAACATTTCTATTCCTTTACCTCATGAAGCACATAGTGCAGAAGAACAGATAGATTTGATAATCCAAGATAATGAATGCAAATAATGTATGCTATAGCGGGAAAGGGTGGACCCCGAGAGGTGTGACATAAGCTAAGAACTGAGAGAAGAATATTGGCCCAGAGTCTAAGGAGCTCCTTTTGACAGGGAAGACAAGTGAGTGAGAAGCTGAAGGTAGGCCATGAGGCAGGTAGAGCTCTGTGAGACAAAGCAGCAGTAGCTGGGAGGGCTGAGGAACCACACAGGCCTCTGCTGTCTCTCTCCTCCATGCACGACTGAGAGAGAGCTGGCATGAGTGGACATAAGACAGGTGCTCAGGTAAAATTACCTTTAGTTTTCATACTGGAAGAGAGAGAACCACACATGCACTATAGCATTATAATTATGTCATTAAGAGACAATTTTATTATGTTTATTTGTGTGTGTGTGTGTGTGTGTGTGTGTGTGTAAGCCAGAGGAGAACTTGAGGTAATAGTTTTTCTCCTTTCACCCTGAGGGCCCCAAGCATCAGACACAGGTCATCAGGCTTGGCAGCACGAGCCTTTACTAACTGGTCATCTTACCAGTCTACCAGAAAACAACTAAAGAATGTCTTCAGGAAAAAAATATTTTAAATTATTTACTGCATTTTAAACTTAAAAACTTTGGTGACAACTGTTGGCAAAATATCTAACATGGAGCAGATTTTATTTTACTAGCATTGAAGACTCAGCAGCATAGAAGCATCCTTAGGTGTGGGGGAGGACCAGGGACCCTCACCCAGAAATCTGATGTTCCGCCACAGACCTGTGAAGGCACTGCCCAGACCAGCACCTTACGCTCCTGGGAAATGGTTTCAGCACACCATACAATACTCACAATATGTGAAGAGGAAATATTTTGCTAAATTCCTATTCAAAAAACCATTCTAAAAATAAATACATTAATTCCATCTTTCATATATGGTTTAACAAAATAAATGTGTTTTTTTATAGTTAAAACCGAGAAATAAACACAAGCAGTTCTGCCTTCATTTCAGAATAAGGACACCTCATTGTACGTATTTTTCAGACACCTGAATCTATAACACATCCGTAATCACTTCTGACATTTTACTGTCTCAAAGGTTACAATGTAAAGATTGTTTCCTGAAGGTAATCAAGCACTCTTCACTGATTGACGCCATGTGTGAGTGCTTAATCTTCAAATTTTAATGGCAATTGGTGCAAATATTTTAATCTAATTTATTGTGCATTTTCAAAAAGATTTCATATATTTTATTAAAGGTACAAGTGAAAGCATATAATATTTCTGTTATGAATATTCAACTTAGACTTGACATTTCCTCAAAGATTATTAAAGGTAAATTATATTATTCAGTACTCTTGGACCTAATTAGGTTTCTTTTTCTTCGTTAAATCTAGATGTTCTTTCCATACAATAACTTCTGACTCTTGTTTCCCCTCCCACAACTCCCAAATCCTCTCCACTTTTCCATTCATGCAAATTCACACCTTTTCTTTCTCTCCCTCTCATTAGAATACAAGCAAGCGTCTAAATAATTGTTAACAATAATAATCTATGCATGCATGCATGTATGTATGTATCTATCCATCGATTTATTTTGGTATTTTCTTTTTAAATTTTTATTAATTACAGTTTATTCACTTTGTATCTCCCTGTACCTCCCTCCTCCCTTCCCAATAACACCGTCCCTCTTCCAATCCACTAATAAGTGAGGTCCTTCTCCTCTTCCCTCTGATCCTAGTCTATCAGGTCTCATCAGGCGTGGCTGCATTGTCTTCTTCTGTGGCATGGCAAGGCTACTCCCTCCTCATGGGGAGGTGATCAAAGAGCAGGCCTATCAGTTCCTGTCAGAGACAGTCCCTGTCCCCATTACTATAGAACCCACTTGGCCATTGAACTACCTCTGTGCAGGGGTTTCAGTCCATCTCCATGAGTGGTCCTTGGCTGGAGTATCATTTTCAGAAAACACCACTGTGCCCAGAATTTTTGGATCTGTTGCTGTCCTTGTGGAGCTCCTGTCCTCTCCAGATCTTACTATCTCCCACTTTCATAAGGTTCCCTGCACTCTGCCCAAAGTTTGGCTACGAGTCTCAGCATCTGCCTTGATACCCTGCAGGGTAGAGCCTTTCACAGGCCCTCTGTGGTAGGCTCATGTCCTGTTCCCTGTTTTCTCCCTCCTCAAATGTCCATCCTGTTTGCCTTTCTGAATGGGTATTGGGCATCTTAGCCAGAGTCCTCCTTCCTGATTAGCTTCCTTAGGTGTACAGATTTTAGTATGTATGTCCTATATTTTATGTCTAATATCCACTTATGAGTGAGTGTGTGTCTTTCTGCTTCTGGGATACCTCACTCAGGATGATCTTTTCCAGTTTCCACCATTTACCTGCAAATTTCATGATTTCCTTGCTTTTTATCACTGAGTAATATTCCATTGTGTAGATGTACCATAATTTCTGTATCCATTCCTCAACTGAGGGGCATCTGGGCTCTTTCCAGCTTCTGGCTCATTGGCACAGGAGACAACTTCCTGAACAGAACACCATCAGCACAGGTTATAAGTGCACCAATCAATAAATGGGACCTCATGAAACAGAAAAGCTTCTGAAAAGCAAAGGACACTGTCATCAAAACAAAACGACTGCCTACAGATTGGGAAAGGATCTTCACCAACCCTATATCTGACAGATGGTTAATATCCAGTATATATAAAGAACTCAAGAAGTCAAACCGCAACAAATCAATCAATCCAATTAAAAAATAGGGTACAGAGCTAAACAGAGAATTCTCAATAGAGGAATATCGAATGGCAAATAAACACTTAAAGAAATGTTCAACGTCCTTAGTCATCAGAGAAATGCAAATCAAAATAACCCTAGATTTCACCTTACACTCATCAGAATGGCTAAGATGAATAGCTCAAGTGACAACACATGCTGGAGAGGATATGGAGAAAAGGGAACCCTCCTCCACTGCTGGTGGGAATGTAAACTTGTACAACCACTTTGGAAATCAATCTGGTGCTTTCTCAGAAAATTAGGAATAGCCAGCTACACCACTCCTAGGCATCTATTCAAAAGACGCTCAAGTATACAACAAGGACATCTGCTCAACCATGTTTGTAGCAAGCTTTATTTGTAATACTTTGGGATTTTCAAAAAAAGAAAAAATGGTTTCCTTGTGTAACCTTGGCTTTCACTCTGTAGACCAGGCTGGCCTCAAACTCAGAGATCCTCCTGTTTCTTCCTCTCAAGGGCTAGGTTAAAAAGCATGCACCATCACACCTGACTCAGAAATTAATTTTTTATTTGCAGGTGGTTGTCTGTTGGATATACTTTCGAGGTTATGGATGTTGGCTTATTTCCACATCCCTCTCAGTGCTGGGTCCCCATCTTGCCCAGACTTGTGCAGGCTCTGTGTATGCTGCCAATGTCTAAATGATTTCATATGCATGTCTGTTCTGCTTTGCTTTGAAGACCTTGTTTCCTCATGTCCTCCATCCCCTCTGGCTCCTACAGTTTTTCTGCCTCCTCTTCTGCAAAGTTGACAGAGCCCTGAGTAGAGAGCTTTAACGGAGAAATCCCATTAGGACTCAGTTTTCCAAGGTTATCTCATTCTATGCACTTTGGCCAACTGTGAATCTCTGTACTTCTTCACATCTACTCCAGGAGAAAGCTTCTCTGATAATAGCTGAGCAAGACACTGATCTATGACTGTAGCAGAATGTCATTAGAAGGCACTTTATTGTTACATTCCCTTGGCAGAACAGTAGTATTTTGGTTGTTCTCCTAGGTTGCTGGTCTATTGAGTCTCAGATTCTTGGCTACCCAAGTAGTATCACATATGGATTCCATCTCATGGAGTAGGCCTCAAATGAACTAGTTATTGGATGGTTTTTCCCACAAGCTTTGTGATTTTATTGCACCCATGCACTTTGTAGGCAGGACTTCGTCACTGGGGTGGTGTTTGATTTTCTCCTCTGGTAGCATGCAGAGGACCTTCCAAAACCATAAACACTAGTCAGTAAGGTTGAGGTCTCTAGGTAGTTACCAGCTCAATTTCTCTGTGTTCCATGAGTTTTGTAGATGTCTTCTTTAGCAAAAAGAGACTTACCATTTGGAAAGTTAAATCAATGGCCTTGGTAGCATGTGCTCTTTGCGGTCGCTCATAGGGCACTTTGGCCAAAAAAGTGATTAGATATAACACATTCCCAGATCCAGAGGCTATCATTCAGTGACAAGAGTTGTCCACCTGGGCCTCTGTCTCCCTGTGAATTGGTGATTCCATTACATCACATATGCATATATTATATCAAGTTTCAATACAAACTCTCAAGTGGTCCTAATTTTAGCTGTCACTCCTCATATTCCCTTCTTTATCCCCCTCTACCTTTTCCTTTGCTGTGTGATCCTATTCCAGAACTTCTCCTGTCCTCCATCCATATCTATTCTATTCCCCTTCCTAGAGGAATCTAATCCTAACCCATATAATCTTTTTCTTTTTTTCTTTTTTATATTAATTACTGTTTATTTACTTTGTATCCCAGCTGTAGCCCCCTTCCTCATTCCCTCTCAATTCCACCCTCCCTCCCTCATTTCCTTCCTTCTCTCTTCCAAGTCCACTGATAGGGAGGTCCTCCTCCCCTTCCACCTGACACTTGCTTATCAGGTCTCATCAGGACTGGCTGCAATGTCCTCCTTTGTGGCCTAGCTAGGCTGCTCCTCTCACAAGGGGTGGGGAGGTCAAAGAGCCAGCCACTGAATTCATGTCAGAGACAGTCCCTGTTCCCCTTACTAGGGCACCTACGTAGATACTGAGCTGCTATAGGCTACGTCTGAGCAGGGGTTCTAGGTTATATCCATGCTGAGACTCATAACCAAACCTTGAGCAGAGTGCAGGGAATCACATGAAAGAAGGGGGTGTTAGTATGACCTGGAGAGGACAGAGCTCCACAAGGACCAAATATATTTGGGCACAAGGATCTTTTCTGACACAGATTCTCCAACCAAGGACCATGTATGGATATTGTTAATCTTAGAACATGTGCTAACAGTGTTCTGTACAGAAAGGCTTTATCTATACCAGTGAGTTCAAGCTATTTCCCACTTTGTCTTCTATCAGGTTCACTGTATCTGATTTTATGTTGAAGTCTTTGATACATTTGGCGCACAGTTTTGTGCAGTGTGATAAAAATGGATTTATTAGGGCTCTTCTACATAAAGTCATTCAATTTGAACAGCACCACCCATTGAAGATGGTATGTCTTTCCTGTGTATGTTTCTGGCTTCTTTATCAAAAATCATGTTTCTATAGGCATGTGGACTTATTTTTAAGATTTCAATCATTGACAAATATGTATATTTTGCTGATATCATGTTTTTTAAATTGTTTTACCTGTAAAGTTCTATTTGAGGTGAAAGGTGATGATACCTCCAGTAGTTCTTTTTCTATTCAAGATTGCTTTAGTTATCCTTGGTTATTTGTATTTACATAAGAAATGTAGAATGGTCCTTTCAAGATCTATGAAGAATTGTGTTTGAATTTTGAAGGGCACTGCATTGAATTGTTCTTGGTAGGATAGTCATTATTACTATAGTTATCCTATCAATCCCTGAGGATGGGAGATGTTTCCATCTTTTGATATTTAATGTCTTAAAAACTTTTTATTATACAACTTCCTCACTTGTAGAGTTGCTCCCAAGAGAGTTTATATCATGTGTGTGAGTGTGTGATCACAGTGTTTTACTTTCATTTTGTTCACTTCAGGTTTTCTAGACAGAATTAGTCTTTATGAAGAGTGCTAAACTATGAAAGCCCTTTTTTTCTGATCCCATAATAGTGGAGGAATTTTTTATCATCTTCAAATATTTTGTTAGTGCAATGTACATTTTTATTTATTTTCTTTTAATCACAGGTCATTCACTTGTATCCCAGCCATAGCCCCCTCCCTCTTTCACTCCCAATCCTACCGTCCCTCCCTCATCTCCTCCCTGCCCTCTTCCAAGTCCACTGATAGGAGAGGTCCTCCTCCCCTTCCATCTGACCCTAGCCTATCAGGTATCTTCAGGAGTGGCTGAAATGTCCTTATCTGTGGCCTAGCAAGGCTGCTCCTCCCTCAGGGGGAGGGGGAGATCAATGAGCCCATCACTGAGTTCATGTTAGAAATGATCTTTGTCCCCCATACTAGGGAACCCATTTGGATACTGAGCTACCATGGGCTACATCCAAGCGGGAGTTTTAGGTTATATCCATACATGGTACTTTGTTGGAGAAACAGTCTCATAGAAGACCTCTGTAGCCTGATATATATGGTCCTTGTGGAGTTCCTATCCCCTCTAGGTCATACTAACTCCCCCTTCTTTCATATGATTCACTCAACTCTGCTGAAAGATTTGGTTATGAGTCTCAGCATCTGCTTTGATACACTGCTAGGTAGAGTCTTTCAGATGCCCTCTACAGTAGGCTCCTACCCTGTTACTTGTTTTCTCCTATTTCCAATGTCGATCCCCTTTGTCTTTCTAGGTAAGGACTGATCATCTTACCCTTTGTCCTCTTTTGAGTTTATCTTCTTTAGGTGTACAGATTTTAGTATGTTTATCTTATCTTATAGGTCTAGTACCCACTTGTAAGTGAGTATATACCATGTGTGCCTTTTTGCTCTTGTGATACCTCACTCAGGATGATCTTTTCTGAATCCCACCATTTGTCTGCAAATTTCATGATTTCCTTATTTTTAATTGCTGAGTAGGATTCCATTGTGTAAAAGTACCGCAATTTCTGTATCCATTCCTCAACTGAGGGACATCTGGGTTGTTTCCAGCTTCTGGCTATTACAAATAAAGCTGCTACAAACATAACCATGCAAATGTCCTTGTTGTTTACTTCAGCATCTTTTGGATAGATGCCTAGGAGTGGTATAACTGGATCTTGAGGAAACACTATTCCTAATTGTCTGAGAAAATGCCAGATTGATTTCCAAAGTGGTTGTATAAGTTTATATTCCCTCCAGCAGTGGAAGAGGGTGCCACTTTCTCCACAGCCTCTACAGCATGTGTTGTCACTTGAGTTTTTGATCTTAGCCATTCTGACAGGTATAAGGTGAAATCTCAGCATTGTTTTAATTTGCACCTCTCTGATGGCTAAGGTCATTGAGCATCTCTTTAAGTGTTTCTATGCCATTCTATATTCTTCTACAGAGAATTTTCTTTTTAGCTCCATACCCCATTTTTTAATTAGATTGCTTGAATTATTGCCTTTTAACTTCTTTAGTTCTTTATATATTCTAGATATCTGCCCCCTGTCAGATGTAGGGATAGTGAAGATCCTTTCCCAATCTGTAAGCTGTTGTTTTGTCATGACAACACCATCCTTTGCTTTACAGAAGCTTTTCAGTTTCATGAGGTCCCATTTAGTGATTGACGCTCTTAGAGCCTGTGCTGATGGTGTTTTGTTCAGGAAGTTATTTCTTGTGCCAATAAGTTCTAGGCTCTTCTCCACTTTTTCTTCTAATAGATTTAGTGTATCTGGTTTTATATTGAGGTCTTTGATCAACTTGGACTTTAGTTTTGTACAGGGTGATGAATACTGATCCATTTTCAATTTTTTTTTTTTTTGCATGTAGATATCCAGTTGGATCAGCACCATTTGTTGAAGATGCTGTCTTTTATTTCATGGAATGGTTTTGGATTCTTTGTCAAAAATCAAGTATTCATAGGTGTGTGGGTTTATTTCTGGGTCTTCTATTCAGTTCCGTTGATCCACCTTTCTGTTTCTATGCAAATAGCATGCAGTTTTTATTATTATTGCTCTGTAGTACAGCTTGAGATCAGGGTTGGAGATACCTGCAGATGATCTGTTGTTGTACAGGATCATTTTAGAAATTCTGGGTTTTTTGTTTCTCCATACAAAGTTGAGAATTTTTCTTTCAAGTCTGTATAGAATTGTGTTGGTAATTTGAAGGGAATTGGATTGAATCTGTAGATTGCTTTTGGCAGAATGGCCTTTTCACTATGTTAATCCTACCAATCCATGAGTATAGGAGACATTTCCATCTTTTCATGTCTTCTTCAATTTCTTTCTTTAGAGACTTGAAGTAATTTTCAAAGTGGTCTTTTACCTGCTTGGTTAGAGTCACCCCAAGGTACTTTGTGTTCTTATTGGCTATTGTGAAGGGTGTTGTTTCCTTGATATCTTTCTCAGCCCTTTTGTCTTGGGTATACAGGAGGGCTTCTGATGTTTTTGAGCTAATTTTGTATCCAGCCACTTTGGTGAAGGTATTTATCAGCTGAAGGAATTCTTTGGTTGAATTTTGGGGGTCACTCAGGATATCATATCATCTGCAAATAGGAATACTTTGACTTCTTCCCTTACAATTTGTATCCCCCTGATCTCCCTTACTTGTCTTATTGCTCTAGGTAGGAGTCAAGTACTATGTTGAAGAGATATAGAGAGAGTGGGCAGCCTTGCCTTGTCCCTGCTTTCAATGGGCTTGATTTAAGTTTCTCTCCACTGAGTTTGATATTGGCTATAGGCTTGCTGTATATTGCTTTTACTATGTTTAGGTATGTGCCTTGTATCCCTGATCTCTCCAAGACTTTAAACATGAATGGGTGTTGGATTTTGTCAAATGCCTTTTCAACATCTAAGGAGATGACTATGTGGTTTTTCTCCTTCAGTTTGTTTATATGGTGGATTACATGGATGGGTTTCCATATATTGAACCACCTTTGCATGCCTGGGATGAAGCCTATTTGGTCATGGTCGATGATATCTTTTATATGTTCTTGGATTCAGTTTGCGAGTATTTTATTGAGTATTTTTGCATCAATGTTCATAAGAGAGATAGGTCTGAAGTTCTCTTTTTTTGTTGAGTCTTTGTATGGTTTAGGTATCAAGGTGATTGTGGCTTCATAGAGTGAGTTTGGTAATGTTCCTTCTGTTTCCATTTTGCAGAATAATTTGAAGAGAATTGGAGTTAGCACTTCTTTGAAGGTCTGTTTGAATTTTGCACTGAATCTATCTGGTCCAGTGCTTTATTTTGGAAGGGAGACTGTTGATGACTGCTTCTATTTCCTTTGGGGATATAGGGTGTTCAGTCTTTCTACCTGATCTTGAGTTAATTTTGGTAGATGGAATATATGAAGAAAATTGTTCATTTCTTTTAGATTTTCAAATTTTTTGGTGTATAGGCTTTTGTAGTACAACCTAATGATTGTTTGGATTTCCTCGGTGTCTGTAGTTATGTCCCCCTTTTCATTTCTGATTTTGCTGATTTGGATAGTGTCTCTCTGCCTTTTTGTTAGTTTGGCTAAGGGTTTGTCTATCTTTTTGATTTTCCCAAATAATCAGCTCTTGGTTTCATTGATTCTTTGAATAGTTTTATTTGTTTCTAATTGGTTGTTTTCATCCCTGAGTTTGATTATTTCTAGCTCTCTTCTCCTCTTGAGTGTCTCTGCTTCTTTTTTTTTTCTAGGGCTTTCAGTTGGGCCATTAAGTTGCTTGTATGAGATGTTTTGAATTTCTTCTTGAAGGCACTTAGTGCTATAAATTTTTCTCTGAGCACTGCTTTCATTGTACCCCATACATTTGGGTATGTTGTACCTTCATTTTCATTGAATTCTAGGAAGTCTTTCATTTCTTTCTTTATTTCATCCTTAACCCAGCTGTCATTGAGTATCAAGTTGTTAAGTTTCCATGTGTGTGTAGGCTTTTTTGCTATTTCCATTGTTGTTGAGGTCCAGTTTTAATCCATGGTGGTCAGATAGAATACAGGTGATTATTTCAACCTCTTTGTATCTGTTGAGGCTTGCTCTGTGACCAACTATATGGTCTATTTTGGAGAAGGTTCTATGAAGTGCTGAGAGGAATGTGTACTCTTTCGAGTTTTGGTGAAAAGTTCTGTAGACATCTATTAGGTCCATTTGATTAGGACCTTTATAAGTGCCTTTATTTCCCTATTTAGCTGTGTCTTGATGATCTGTCCTTTAGTGCTAGTGGAGTGTTGAAGTCTCCCACTATTAAGGTGTTGGGATCAATGTATGATTTAAGCTTTAATAATGTTTCTTTTATGAATGTAGGTGCTCTTGTATTTGGGGCATAGATGGTCAGAACTGTGATGTCCTCTCACTGCATTTTTCCATTGATGAGAATGTAGTGCCCCTCCTCATATTTTTTTTATTAATTTCGGTTGAAAGTCTATTTTAGGATATTAGGACCATTGAACATCATTTCTTGTTATTGTGGAGTTGGTGGTGTTACTGTAATTCATTGCTTGTTTTCTTTCAATTTTGAGGGAGAAATCATCTGTGTCCTATGTTTTCTTAAGTGTAGTTTTTTCATTGGATTTTCCTTCTACTATCTTCAGTAGGGCTGGTTTACTGGTTAGATATAGCTTAAATTTAGTTTTGTCATGGAATATTTTGTGTTCTCCATCTATGTTGATTGAAAGCTTTGTAGGGTATAGTAGTCTGGGTTGGCATCTGTGGTCCCTCAAAGCCTGCATGATATGTGCCCAGGCCCTTCTGGGTTTCATAGTTCCTGATGAGATGTCCGGTGTGATTGTGATAGGTCTACCTTTATATGTTGTTTGGTCTGTTTCCCTTGCTGATTTTAATATCTTTTCTTTGATCTGTAGATTAAGTGTTTTGACTATGATGTGTGAGGAGTTTCTTTTCTGGTCTAGCCTATTTGGTGTTCTGTAGGCCTCTTGTATGTTTGTGGACATCTCTTTCTTTAGGTTGGGAAATTTTTCTTCTACGATTTTCTTGAAAATATTTTCTGGACCTTGGATCCAGGAATCTTCTTTTTCATCAATTCCTATTATTCTTAGATTTTGCCTTTTCATGGCATTCTTGATTTCTTGGATGTTTTGTGTTTGGAATTTTTCTGATTTTACTTTTTCTTTGAGAGAAGTATCAATTTCTGCTACTGTATCTTCAGAACCAGAGATTCTCTCTTTCATCTCTTGCATTCTATTGGTGATTCTTACCTTTGTGGTTCCTTCTCTTTTCTCTAATTTCTCAAGCTCCAGGGTTTTCTCAGTTTGTGTTTTCTTTATTGATTCTAATTCTGTTTTCATGCCTTGTACCATTTCCTTCATGTTTGAATGTGGATTCATGTCTCTCAATGATGGTCTTTATTTTTTTGTTTGTTTCCTCTCTTTATGCCACTAATTGAGCCACTTCTTGAGCCTCTATTTGTTTGGCTATATTTGCCTCTATTCCTTTGAGAGCTTTGTTCATTTCCTCTTTATTTGCCTTCACTTGGGTGGACAATTCTTTGAGAGATGTTCATTTCCTCTTTAACTGTCTGGATTTGAATGGCTATTTCTCTGAGAGATTTGTTTGTTTCTCCTTATGTGCCTCAAATAACTGAATAAGCACAGCTTTAAAGTCATTTTCATGTGTTTCTGAAGAGTTGGAGTATCCATTAATTTGGGGGGTTGCTGGTGAAACCATTATATCTTGATTTATATTGGATGTGTTCTTTGGCTGACCCCTGGCCATTTGGTTATACGTAGCTTTCACTGTTTGTTCTTGAATTCTGCACATCAGACTGGTCTTTCTCTGGTGTCTGGAGAATTCTTCAGTAAATGAGAGATGTCCAGTGGTTTCAGCATGTACATTGGTGTTTCAGCTGTACCTGTGGGAGGAAAATCCACAGGCACAGAAGGACATATGCAGGGAAGCCTGTGAGTATGTGTGTGCATGGAAGTGTGCCCTGAGGGACAGGGTGCTAGAGAATGTAGAGGCCTTCAGTGTGAGAGAGGGGCACCTTGCAGGCACCGAAGGGATTGCAGGTGCTTAAGATATTGCAAGTGCTGTTGATGATTGTGGGCACAGGTTCCCTGAGTAAGTTTGTGGCCTGCAGGCTACTGATATTCTTCTCTAACTGAGTTCCAGCAGTTATTTGCCTAAAGTCCACTGGTAGATCCACACAGCAGGGGCTTCAATGTCCCATGAGGTCCCCGGTTTCCCTCAGTGGATGTGTGGGTGGAAGGAGTCTGATGTCTGGCTGCTAGATTAGAAACACCCTGAATCTGGGATTCTGAAGGCACTTGAGGACACACTCACTCTCTAGCAGGTGAAATTGAAAAGCACAGGGGTTCCTCCTGTTTTCTACTGTCTGGATTGGACCTGCTGAGTCAAATATGGCAGGTTGAGCTCAGTCAGCTCAGTGGTGCTGCAGCCATTGAGCTAGGGAATCCAGCTGCAGCTGAAGAACTGAGGTGTCCAGGTGCTTGCTGGTAGGTCCAGGGGAGCCAGTAAAGTGCTCCACAGAACTAGGTAGCCCAACATCAGGTGTACCTGGGTGTTTTTGCAGGTCTGCTGGACTTTGGCGGCTGTTCAGCTGGCTTTCTGCCACTGAGGGGTTGGATGGTCAGTACAATAACTGGCTGGGAGGCCCTGTGGAGTCAGTACTGCTGCTTGCAGACATGGGATCTGAGAAGGATTGTACTGTGGATCTGGGATTGTGTGGTGGGGACTTGGAGGGCAAGTGCTCCGAGGGTGGGAGTTCCGCAGATGGGAGCTCTGAGGGGCCTTGAGAGACCAAAAGATTAAAGGTGGTTATTATTAATGCTTAAGGCCTAAACTAGTTGGGTGGGGAGGTCCAGTAATGCCTTGAGGGGAAGAACTCATCTTACCACATTCTTTCCCCACACACTAGAGATACCATTACTAGGAAACTTGCCCATCCCCCTAGGGAGGGCCACCAGATCATTAATGGTTTAGGGACGTTCCTATAGCCAATCAATTCAAAATGCAACGTTTCAACCAATAGATGCTTGCCAGGTAGGAATCACCCCTGCCTTGGGCATGTGGGGAGGGACCAGAATCTTTAAATTACCCAACTAACAAGAGCAAGGGGCTCTGGGCTCTCACTGCTTTGGTGGTTGCGGGTGTGAGCCCAAGCTGCAGCTTGTAATGACTTATAATAAAAAGATCTTCATGTGATTTGCAAGGGACTCGGCTCCTGGTGGTGGTCTTTTGGGGTATTGTGATTCGATTCAGGCACAACAATCTCTGGGTATGGTAGGAGCTCAGGCTTGGGGGGGGGAGGGGCGGGGCAGGGCAGGGTGGGAGCTCCTAGGAGCTCCATGAGAGGGTGCTTGGTGGGGCAGGGACTTTTTGTAAGCATGCTCCTCGGGATGGTATTCAGAGTGCCCGCCATGGCTGAGAAGCTAGAAGCCCTGCCTCTGCTATCTCGTTCTCCAGGCAGTGAGTTTTTTGCTCAGCTCACTGGTGCTGTGTGTGGGCTATCCTGAGGAGGAGGGAGGCCCGGACAAGGCAAGTGCCCCACTCCGTTCCTAGAGAATTCCACGCCTGATCTGAATCTATAAGTGTTCTCTGCCTCTGTGTTGTCCCCTCTTTCAGAAAGCCAAATGTGTAAATTCTGGCTTCGGTTGCGTCTCCACCCACCAATATTAGAGTTTCAGATCCTCTGCCTCTCAGAAATAGTGAGTGTTTATTGCCGCCATCTTGGATTCCCTATAGTTTACATTTTTGATACTACTGTGAAAGCTATTGTTTCCTTAATTTCTTATTCTTTGTATATAGAATTCTGATTTTTATGAGTTAATTTTGTACCCAGCTACTTTGATGAAAGTATTTATCAGTTGTGGGAATTTCCCAAGGAATATTTTGGATCACATATGTATACTGTCATATCATCTGCAAATAAAAAAAACTTTGATTTTTTTCTTTCCAATTACTATCTCCTTGATCTTCTTTAGTTGCCTTATTGTGCTAGCTATAACTATATTGACTAGGTGTGTAGAGAGGGGCAGCCTTGTCTGAATTCTGATTTTAGTGGAACAACTTTGAGTTTCTCTCCACTTAAGTTGATGTTGGCTGTGGGCTTGTTGTAAACTGCCTTTATTACGGTGGGTGTGTCCCTTATATCACTACTCTCTCCAGGACTTTCACTACTAAGGAGAGCTGTGTGTAGTCACAGGCCTTTTCTGCATCTAATGAGATGAACACATGGGCTTTGTCTTTCAGTTTGGTTGTATGGTGGATTACATTTATTAGTTTTCACATACTGAACCATTCCTTCAATACTGGGATGAAACCTTCTTGAGCTTCACTGTGTTCTTTGATTTGTTAGCAATTATTTGAGAATCTTTACATCTATGTTCATAAGAGAAATTTGTCTGTAATTCTCTTTCTTTATTGTGTCTATATATGGATTAGGTATTAGAGTAAAAGTAGTTTCAAAAATAATTAGGCAATGCTCCTTCTGTTTCTATTTTGAGGAATAATTTGAGGAATGTTGTTGTTAACTATTCTTTGAAAGTCTGAAAAAAATTCTGTGCTAAAACCATCTGACCTGGGCTTGTTTGGGTTGGGAGAGTTTAAATGATTGCTTCTATTTCACTAGGGGTTATAAGTTTGTTTAGATTACTAATACAATCTTGCTTTAACTTTGGTAGGTGGTATGTATTGAGAAATTTATTTGTTTATTTTAGGTTTTCCTGTGTGGTAGAGTAAAGGATTTTATTTGATATGTCCTGATGATTCTCTGGATTTCCTCGGATGTTTTTGTCTCCCTTTTATCTCTAAATTTATTAGTTTGGATATTCTCTCTCCACTTTTTTAGTGAATTTGGGTATGGGTTTGTTAATCTTATTGATTTTCTCAAAGAACCAAACTTCATTTTGTCAGTTCTTTGTATTGTTTATGGTTGTTGTTTCAAAATTGATTTTAGCCCTGAATTTGGTTATTTTTGTTGTCTATTTCTTTTGGCTGTGGTTCCTTCTTTTATTCTAGAGCTTTCAGGTATGATGTTAAGTTATTAGTATGAGATATC
>CM053767.1:5609567-5623136 GCA_028658305.1 Pachyuromys duprasi
GCTATCTGTAACGTTAATTACAGGAACAATTGATTAGTTTATGTAGTCCTCTTTTTTTTCTCTCTCTCTCTCTTTGTAATGTTTGATTTTTTTTAAAGGAGGTAATGGTGTATTACCAATTTATTATATTATATTATTTATTTATTATTTATTACAATTTAAGCACTTTCTATCCCAGCTGTTGCCTCCCCCTTCCTCCCAACACCACCCCACCACCCTCTTCTCCTCTTCTCCCCATATGACCCCCCTCTAAGTCAACGGATAAGGGTGGACCTCCTCCCCCGTCTATCTGACCCTAGCCTACCAGGTCTCATCATCAGGACTGGCTTCATTGTCTTCCTCTGTGGCCTGGTAAGGCTGCACCTTGAGGGGCAGGTGATCAAAGAGCCAGCCACTGAGTTCATGCCGCAGACAGCCCCTGTTCCCCTTACTAGGAAACCCACTTGGAACCTGAGCTGCCATGGGCTACATCTGTGCAAGGAGTTCTAGGTCCTTTCCATGCATAGTTCTTGGTTGGTTTGGTTCTGTTGGTCTCCTTGTGGTCTCCCCTCCCATCTTTCTATCTCCCCATTCTTTCATAACATTCCACGCACTCTGCCCAAAGTTTGGCTATGAGTCTCAACATCCAGGCTCACAACCGTAAATATGTAATCATCTTTCAAACTATTAGACTTTAAAATTTTAATTAAGATATAATTACATAATTTAATTTTTGTCCATCCTCCCTCCAACTCATCTTATTTCCTTACCCCCTTAAGTAGCTCTGTAAAATTCATGATCTCTTTTTCTTTGATTATTATTGCCACACATACAGACACATATACAGATATATGAAATCGATGTGCTGAATTGGATTATTGTTGCTTGTTTAAATATGATTTCAGTGTTGACCACTAGGTATTGTATAACCAATTATGAGGTCTTCTGGAAAAAATATAATTTTCTTTCTGAGCAGTTATTAGTTGCCTGTAGTTCTTTGTCTAGGGGTGGGACCTCTTCAGATTTTGTTTCTACATTAGTATGCCTATTAGTGTTATCTCAGTTCATATAATGTTCACGCAGTTCTATGGCTGTGATATCATGGATGTACATTTCTGTCATTTATAAGAACAAAATGCCACAGGAGATTTGCTGGTCTTCCTTTTATAATTTCTTTCTCCCTCTTCCATAATGTTTCCATAAGCTAAGTAGCAGGAGTTGTGTTGTAGTTGTATCCATTGGACCAGGGCACCCTGTAATCAGTAGTTTTCTACATTTTAAGCAGTTGTGGTTTTCTGTAATGGTCTCTATCTGCTTCAAAGAGAAGCTTCTTTGACAAGTAAGGAGCACTATAGTTATCTGTGGTCATGAGGATAATGATTTAGAATGCAGCCAGGAATTATGCTATATTATATATAGTAATAGGTTTTCTCTAAGACCCATAACTTCAATAGCCCCCAGTAGTTGGCGAGGTTTCACGGTGCCCAGAGAAATGTCAATTCCTTCTGAAGAGGCTTGAAGTCCAATTAGATAGCTGTGTTATCACTAAGACATGGGTGCCACTGCTATACTTTTAGTGGTGTATTACCATATTGTTCATTTTGTGGTTCTGCTGCACAGAACTATTGACTACTTATACCTTCTGGTACTATGAAAGCTAGGACTCAGGGAAGAAGTTTACAGATAAGGTCCAGGTCAAATCTTCTGAGTCATGTGTCCAAAATGTATGACATCTTTAGCAAAAGGACATATCTTAAGCCTTTTGTGGCAACCAAGGACTACAGCAATAAACAACACTGCTTAGGAGTTTCTTGGGATTTGTTGACTATCAAATTAAAAATAGGTTTTCAGACTATTTAAGAATATTTTGATATGAAAAATAAGAGCTATCTCAACAGCCATGTTGAATTTTTTTTTCAATTTTAATAGTCTTCAGCACAGAAGGTTTATATTTCTCTTTCTAAAAAAAATAAATTAGTTCTAAAACCCACACATGATCCAAATTAGTTTTAATGTGGCTTGTGGGCTGAGTGCTGTTTTAGAATTTAAAATGGTTCAGAAAAAAATGAAAGAGTATTATGTACTAATAATGACACCGAGGTCAGAATGGCTATCCTGACTTGGAGGACTGCAATCTTAAACAGCAGGGTCCTATCAACAGAAGTGTAACAAGATTTGTTTCTCTACAATCTGTCAGCCTCTATTTTCTATCTGTGACAATGGAGCACTTTTGTGTTTCCAAAGACTGATTGAGGGCCTACAGCACTCCCAAACAACAGAGATGGAGACAATTCTTCTCCACATTGTATAAAGTGGGGGAGGAGCATTCATTTCTAAATGTAGACTTTGAAAAGCTGGTTTCTATTTAATATGCTAAACTATTACATCTTGTTTTTGAGCAGTCTTGTTTCTTTTTATATTTGAGTACAATCTTTATTTACGACAACACATTTTCTTCTAAACTTTGGTGCATACATTATCCCTAATGAAAGACTTACTTATTCTGTAAATTAAAATCTTGCATGAATTTGAAATAGACATAAAGTGTGTGTGTGTCCAAAATATCCCAGCATTCTATTTAAATAATGATTAAAAAATAACAGACTTTTAAATATTCTGTGAGTGATCTATGGTGATACAGAAAGAGAGCTATTAAATTGTTTATGAAAAACTGCTATTAAAGCAAGAAAAATCCGAAAAGAATAATATACTTCTTTCTATGTGCGCTAAAACTCATGACATAAAAAAGTACAAAATCTGTTAAATAAAACTCATTATTTCTTACAAGTTTATGTAAGTGAAACAGCAGATTTTATTATCCTATCACTGGCTTCATATAGCTATCACATATATAGTTACTGGCCTTAGAACATGAAATCTAATGCTGGTTTAGATACAATAATACTTCCAACTTGGTAATTTCCAGGATCTCTATGTCAATCAATTGCGTTTCTTTAAGTAGTAAATAATAAGTAAATAGTTGTATAAAAATCTGTTTATGATCTGTTTATGAAAATGATCAGTAGCGATAATTACATATCTTTCTGTTTAATTCTAGGAATGAGCTGAAAGGAAAATATGAACATTGAGGTGCAATGGGTACATGAGAAGCTTGACAAATGTTTGTGCAAGGAAGAATAAAAAGATCAAGATAATTTTTGGTCAATATGTTAAAACTGATACATTATCTTAAAAAACCCGTAATATCTTATCAAGTGACTAGTGATTACTGTCTTCACCAAGATAGCATATACCACATCATTTCAGTAGTTTATAGTAAATTTTAACCTTTTGATAAAACATGTATTACATATTGACTTTATTTTCATATGATGTTCATAAATACTTGAAGAGAAAATATAAAATCATTTACAAAAACATACCTGACTGACTAGAAGTAAATGTTTAAATAATCAGCTATCATACTCTGTATTAGACTTGACTGAGTCCCCAGATAAGAGTTTTGACTTGAAGTCAACACTGGTTTCTTGTACAATTGGTCAATGTTTTAAAAAATGTAAACATGAGATGAGTAACTAATTCAAGTACATTTGTTACAGCAGAACTCCATATTTCTGAATCTGACAAGATTGTTAGGTATGAACAAAATATTTCCAGTTAAAATACTAGGGACACTTCATGTATAGTGTTGATTCTAAATTGAATGGAGAGGCAAAGAAGTAGGCTAGTCAGGGTGATAATCAATATGAAGAACAGTGTTGGTGGAGTCATATGTGATAACTCATTGTATTTGTGGAATAATAAGGCTGGCATGGTATTGACAGATGAAAAGAATATATTAATGGATAGCAAAGAATCCATAGAGAGGAATACTCACATGGCAAATGAACCTTATTAAAGGAGAGGTGTTTCCACTCAGAAATGATTGTTAAATATTGTTGAAACACTTGTACAACTTTCTATATATCCTCAGCATCTGTTCCATAGCTTACACAGATTTGCTGTATGGATTCATTAGTTTGCTTAGGTGGCAATGACATAATACCACATGATGGGTGAGATAGTATACAATAACCAATTTCTGACCATCTGGGCACCAGAAATTTAACACTAATGTAGAATCTGATACTGTTCTCTGTGACATCTTCCTTTGCTTTGTGAATTACACACCAGCTGCCTCTTGAAAATCCACAGACCTAGTGGGTTTCATTTTTATTATTGCAATTTATTCACTTTGTATCCCAGCTGTAGCCCCCTCCCTCATCCCCTCCCAATCCTGCTCTCCCTCCCTCTTCTCCTCCCATGGCTTTTTAAGTGTCCAGGTTTCCTTTTATGTAGCACACATTTCTATCGTATGATTCTCTTGCCATGTTATATTTTAATGAAAAGGCAAAATGATTATCAGTATCTCTAATGAAAGATAGGTACTTTTAATGTTCTATTATTTAATGTTCTATTATTATGGTGAATTTCACATCCCTGATTTTGGAGTCTAAATCAGAACCTCAACAGTACTCTTGTACTGGACTCTAGCATTAGGTTTTGAATCGAATCTTGTACAGAACATGACAAACACGGAGTAACTGTTCAAGTGAATCATGAGATATGCTATAACTTTACCTCAACCTTGAGCCTGCACTCGTTTTATGCTCAGCTTTCAATAACAATAGAAAAAAATCCTCTATTGTGCTCATGGATCTCTTGCAACTTTAACCAAGACAATTTCTTTAAATTTCCACACTAGGGAAGACATCAATGGTGCTTTCAGCTCGGGTGTCTATTCTGAGATGGCTGAAACCAACATTAGTGCAACATTTTTATCTGTTGTTGCTTCATGGTAATGCAGTGAGCTAATTAAAATTGCCTGGGAGTAGGGCAGTAGATAGAAAATTGGATTTTTAAAAACTGCTCCAAAGCTACTTTATGTGGTATTTAGAGCATCCAAACTCATTTTAAGATAGAAAACTAAAGAACAGAGTAGCGTTGCCTAACATTCAAGCTAATGACTTTATTAGAATTCATTCAGGCAGAAGAGTAATGAGTGCTTCTGGCAAAAATAAGATACTCAATTTACCATGAAGTGATACTGAACATGGGTATTTAGACATTTGAGTGAATTTATTCATAGATATAGGTATATTGTGATGAACCATCAAATAAATACCTGTCATAAAGGTACTCCTAAAAGGTATTAAAAGCAGAATTGAGTGATGGCTCATTGGTTAAGTGCACTTCCTAATCATACAAAGGACCCAGGGTTCAGTTTCTACTACCCAAAATCCAATACTCAATTGTCCAGAGTAGCTCCAGAGAAGATCAGATGTTCTCTTCTGGTCATGTATGTAGGTGGCACACACAGTGCATATCCATACATACACGTACTCACCTGTACAGACAATAAATCTTTTTAAAAATATTTAAAGGGAAATGGGGATACATGATCGGTCAATACAGTAAAAGGAAATAAAAAGTAATGCCAGGAGAAGAGCAATGTTATAATTAGTGACAGAAAATACATTTAAAACCTTTGGTACATTGTGAGAAAAGGCAAGAGAATCAGAAAACAACTGAGCTCTGGAAAACTACCCAATTTATTTATGTTTTTATTTTATAGTTGGTGATGCTGGAGAAGGACCAAGTCCCTAGACATTAAAAGTATTCACTATATCACTGCATCAAGATAGCTTATTGGAAGACATTTGGGTATTATGAAAAATAAAATCAAAAGTCTGACTATTAACTTCCAAAAGCCCCTTGTTAGTATCATTTGGTAGTAAATTATATATCATTTTTTCAAGAAGCACATATTATTTTCTCTGCCCAAAGCAATGCTAACAAAAGAAATTAAAGTAGATGTATGTCTTGACCTACATTATGTTTAGAGAGAGTCTAAATGGGAGGTCTCCATAAAATCTTTCTCTTCAGATCTCAAGGAATCCCTGAGAAGAGGAGGAGAAGAGATTTAGAGCCAGCGGAATAGAGGATACCAGGATTATAGGCCCTCTGTATCAATTAAGCAAGGTACATAAGGATTTACAGAGACTGAAGCAGCAAGCATAGGGCCTCCACAGGTCTGAACTTTGATAGACTTGTCCCTCATTATGCTGTTAGGACATTGGGAAGACAGGTAGACATTGTTTGCATATCCCCAGGGTAGAAATTTTAAAAACAGAACCTTTACTTCTTCTACCTGTCAAAGATGACCTAGAAAATTTACCTTGAAGACTGTTGAGAATAGAAGGGTATAATAAAATAAATTGGTCTGAGTATTGAGGTAGGAAGAATATAGGTTTGGGGGTTCCTTTCAGCATTCAGTCCAAGGCTCTGTTTAAGGCTGATTAAACTTGAAATAGAGACTTTTGTTCCTTCTGAAAGAGTGGACCTCTCAGCCTCACTTACAGGAACAATCACTTTCAGTCGCTTGAACATTGACGGTTTTCTTTTTCAGTTACAGTCTGTTCACTTTTAATCCCAGTTGTAGGCCCTTCTCTCCTCCCACCCCATTCCCACCCTCCCTCCCTCTTCTTGTCCTATGCCCCTCCCCCAGTCCAATGATAGGGGAGGTCCTCCTCCCCTTCCATCTGAGTTTATAGGGTCTCATAAGGACTGGCTTCTATTTCTTCCTCTGTGGCCTGGTAAGGCTGCTCCCCCCTCAGGTGGAGGTGATCAAATTTAGTTCTGAAAGATGAAATTTTGCCACATAGCTCAGGCTGGCCTTCAACTTGTGATCCACATGCAGCAGTGGATAATATATTATTAATGTTATAAATGTAATTTACCCAGATTCATTTCTTAATCACTTGGTTAATTTGTAGTGCTACATCAGGTTGACAATTTACACATGAGTTTTTGTAAAAAATCATTGTCAATATTGGTAAACATTTTAGAATAGACATTAGCATAATTGTTATCAATCACAGATGTCTAAAGGGCTGATTTATATTTATTATGAGGAACTGACCTGGGTAGGTAACTAATGTATTTAAAATTTATCCATTCCTCCTCTAAACATTGTTTGCTCTAATTTTACTTTCTGAAAACTTCTCTAATTTGAAGACAATATTTTCAACCTGCATGATTTTTCAATTTGAACTTAAGGTGTATATCCTGACAGAACAGCTGAGATTTTCTGCTTAAACAATGGCAACAAGCATTTGGATACCAACAAGTTTAATGATCAATGACTGTTGATTTTTATGAACAATAACATCTGAGACCAGCTAGGTAGTTCAGCTGGGGTGGGAGAAGTTTGTAAGTAGAGATGAGCTTTGGCATTGCTGGAGCCTAACACCATAAACTGGCATAAACCTGTCATAATCCATAGGAAGATCATAGAGCAGAACACCCTGATGTTCTGAGGCAGTACATGACTGCAGTTCACATGGAACTAGAAGTGTCTTTATGCTGATTAGCCAAATGAAAAGAGGAAATGGGCCTCTGACAGAGAGTAAATGAAAAGTGTAATTGACAGAGGCTTAGCACAGTGGAGGCTGAAGCATGGGGTAAACCAACATGGCTGTATTTCCCAAATAGGATGATGCCTAGTGTGTGTGGATCTAAACTTTGCTGCTCAAATATTTTGTTTGTTTCTTTGTTTTTGGTT
The DNA here is from genome assembly GCA_028658305.1 of Pachyuromys duprasi. Taxonomy (NCBI): domain Eukaryota; kingdom Metazoa; phylum Chordata; class Mammalia; order Rodentia; family Muridae; genus Pachyuromys; species Pachyuromys duprasi. The sequence continues at coordinate 5,617,111 of CM053767.1, forward strand.
ATGCTTAGATTAGGTTAGTTCCCAACCTTCCTAATCCTGCTTTAATATAGTTTCTTATGTTGTGGTGACCACAAACATTAAATTATTTTGTTGCTTCTCCATTACTGTAATTCTACTACTGTTATTAGTCATAATACAAACACCTGATATGCTGGATATTTGATATGCAACCCCTGTGAAAAGGTCATATGACCCTCACCCCTGAAGGGGTTGAGACAGTAGTGATGATCTATTTGGTTTTCAAAGAAGAATTTCTAAATGGGTTTGATGTGAGGTATTTTTATAATGTATCCCATCTGCTTGAAAATAATCCTTGCCCAAGCTTCATGAGAGTATTATTTTATAACTCGTTTTTACTTTAGAAAAGGACAAGTATTCCCTGGCTTGATAGCTCTGGAAGGAGTAGCTTCAAGCAAACCTTGAGATACTAACTGTAAGCTATTATGTAGCCAATAATATCTTTCTTCCATAATTTGCAAGTTAGCCTCAATTCTCATGTTTTCAAGTTGAGTTGGGAGAAAACTTTTCTTTCACATTTGATATCTAATTCATTTTCTTCACAGTTAATCTATTCTCTGTTTTAGAGTGCTACTTGAGTTCCTTGCATGATTTGTTGGAGTTATAGCAGTTCAGGGTAGCTGATAGAAAGAAGACCACAAAGCCCTACTAAAGTGAATCAAGCTTGGCACTTAAGTTCTCAACTCTGCACTCTTGGACATTTGATCCTTTCATGTTGCAGTAGAAACTTTCCATTCCCAGTACTTAAAAAGGATTTAGAATCTTGTGATAAATGCTGGGATTTAACAATGCCATTATAACCTTTGAGTTTGAACGAGATCATTAAATTGGAGAGTTCATTTTTCTGACAACAACACATTCTGAGCAACAGGATTAAGTTCCAAGGCCAGACTTGGGACACAAATAACTGGTAGCTGTAACAAGACTCTGTAAGTAAACAAAAGTAAACAAACAGGAGGAAAACAGGCTTGCAAAGACTTGAGATTGCAGGGATGCCAGTCAATATGGAAAAACTACAGTATTGCATTAAGCTTCAGTTTTATTTTCACTTGCTTATTGATTCTATTTTAAAGCCACATGGGAAAGTGAATTTTCTAATCACTTGTAAAATACTTATGAGAGCTAAATAATAACACAAGCTTTGATCATAAGACAACCATTTGAAGCATATTAAGTCTCTGTTTTAAAGAAATGCATCTTGATTTTTGCACATTGTGTATTCATTGCTGGATACCAACAAGTGGAGGATTGGCTATTTGAATTTGTCTGTAGAATGTTTTATTGGCAAGTTCTGCTCTACAGCTGATGACCTCTTAGTGTCTGATGAGAGGAGAATGTTAAACTTTCTGCTCTGAGCATAATCATGGGTGATGTATTGGCTACTTTCATTGTTAAATTTAAAATCACCATAGGAACACATCTCTTCATGAGTGTCTGTGAGGATGTTTCAAGATAGGCTTAACTAACGAAGACAATGGGTGGTGTTCAGATCCTATAGATTGGGGTTGCAGATTAAAGAAATAAGACAAAGAGAGCTGAGCAATAGTATTCACCTTTCTTTACTTCCAAACTGTGGATGCAATGTGCCCATCCCTCTCCTGCTCCTATTGACATTCTTTTCCTGCCATAATTAATGATATCTCCTTAAACTATGATCCAAAATAAACAGTCAAACCTTTCTTAAAACATCCACCCACACAGACACACAGACAAATATTTTCCTATGTATCTAAATCCAGTCACATTGAAGATTAACTATGATAGGTATGAATACCAAGGATATAACATGTACATGCATTTCACATGTAAAACAACCCATAAGACACAGATGCTCTTTATAAACTTGTCATTGTCCTATAGGAAGTAGACAGTATTTACTAGGCACTAGCATGTGCATAACATTACCATTAAGTTTTCATTTTCTTTCACTTGTTAAAAAATTATTATTTTTATAAATTAGTTTATTCACTTTGAATCCCTGCTGTAGCCCCCTTCCTCAACCCCTCCCAATCCTACTCATCTCCTCCCATGAGCCTCCCTAAGTCCACTGATAGGAGAGGTCCTCCTCCCCTTCCCTAGGACCCTAGTCTAACAGGTCTCATCAGGACTGGCTGCATTGTCTTCCTCTGTGGCCTGGTAAGGCTGCTCCCCCATCAGGGGGAGGTGATCAAAGAGCCAGCCACTGAGTTCATATCAGAGACAGTTCCTGTTCCCTTTACTAGGGAAGCCATTTGGATACTGAGCTGTCATGGGCTAAATCTGTGCAATGGTTTTAGGGGTTGTAGGTTATCTCCATGCATGGTCTTTGGTTGGAGTATTGGTCTCACAAATGACTGTGCCCAGAATTTTTTGATCTGTTGCTTTCCTTGTGGAGCTCCTGTCCACTCCAAGTCTTCCTATCTCCCCCTTCACTAAAAAAAATCTTTTGAGATAGGGAAGACAGGCTACTTGTATTTGAAGTGGCCAAGTATTGCTCAGATCCCACTGCCAGGGAGGGGTCAAGCCATGAGTTCTCCAGGCAAGAATCTCAAGCCTACTTCTCTCTCCCTCCCTCCCTTTCTTTTTCTATCTTTCTTCTTCCTTCTTTCCTTTCCTTTTTTATGGGGGGGGTGGTTACAAGACATGGTTTATCTCTGTAACAGATGTCCTGAACTCACTTCATAGACCAGGCTGGCCTGGAAACTCACAGAGATCCGCCTGCCTCTGCATCCCAAATGCTAGGAACAAAAGTGTGTGCCACCACTGCCTAGCCCAAGACCATTTCTGCTCTTCACAGTAGAAACTTCTTTATTCATCATCCTTCTGTTTGTGATATGTTTATGCAAAGGATATAAGTATTTAGTTTCAATTTCTCTTTGATAAGAGAGGCTTTTTGTGGCACGGGTGATGGCACATCATTGTGATGCGCAGAGTATACTGAACGACAAACACAGGCTCTATTTTTGTAGCATTCTGTATGACTTTTTCTCTTGCTTGTTATGTATGCTGATAACATGGTGATTCCTAGGCTTATCCTTTTATAGTGTCCTCAAACAATCTTAAACACAGTTTGATTTAAGATGGTGAGAAGTGGCTATATTTTTCTTTACAATGAACACTGCTACTACTACTAATAATACTAATGAGTTTTGTGTATGAATAAAGGTACTAACAGTACTTTAAAGTCAACAAATTATAGTATGAGAATTTGATATCCTATTCTTATAACTTATGAAAATGTGAATTTGATATCTATCATGATAAAAATGAATGTGTACTATTGACATTCATGATTTCACTCAATATTCCTTTAATATGTACAAATATAGTGGTATGTGATTTTGCAAGTTTCTCTTCTAGGCAGAATGGTTAGTGGGGATTTTATCTATCTGATAAGATTGAATGTAAAAGATACCTTTCCAGAGTTAAAAAAATGTCATAGAAAAGGGATCTAGGTCTTTGAGCAGAGTATTTTATTTATACATGCTATTTATACAAACAAATATATTAAGTGAAGAAAATTGCTTCTCACATCAAATTTTTGATGCATTTGAATCTTTATTCTACAATACAAGTGACATAAATACAGTATCTTTTAAAATATTTTCTCTTTAGAATTTGTTTTTCCTTCAGATAAAATATACACAAAATACACTTGCAAGCTTGCTTACAGAGACACAGAAAATGGTGAACTGACAGATTATATGAAACCAGTTACATCAACACCTAAAGGAGAATGGTTTTCAGGACTTTGTAAATGTAGCTAAATAATAAGTCAAAAGAAAAATGATACTTCCTTGACAAGGCTTTGTGGAGTAAACAAAATTATTCAAGGCTCCTGGTGAATTGGTTGCAAAAATGAATTTTCCATCTTATAGGTAAAATGGTAAATCTACTCAATAATTATAACTATACTTAACTTTATTTATTTATTTTTTAAAGAAAATAAATTCATTCTTTGGTATAATACAAGAATGGATAAAATTCTCTATTGGTTTTATATCAAATGGTAATGAGAGTAGGGGAACTGTCTAAAACTTAATTTGTTTGTTTATTCCTCTTAGAACATTGCAAAATAGAAGTCTTTTGGCATGGTTAGGGGAATAAACATTGATTTTTAGCTCCCAACATTCCTCCACCCCCACAAAAAAAAAAAACACCAAGAATGAAAAGTAACCTTTCCCTACAGGTACCTCCTCCTATCCTATCAGGCTACACTGAATATTCTAACCATAGGGTCTCAAAATAAGAGAAACCCAAATAGCCAAATCATTCATCATTGACTAAAGTATGTACATAAAAAGAAACTGATTGCTATAATATTGATTTCAAAATGGACCAGAGGGAAGAACTACAGAGGAAACAGCAGCAGAAGTTGAACAAAGACCTGAGGTGGGTGTGGATGGTTACTGGTAGCTGTGAGTACCAAGGGCTTAAACCTTCTTAGGTCTAAGATAAAACGTACACATTGACTCAGGTCCTCCCTCCTCCTCTTTGGCAACAATTGATAAAACAATTTGGAAATAAATTATTTGCAGAGATTAAGTTTTAAAATATAATTGAAATCAGAATTAAAGGAACTACATGCATAATTTTTAAATTGTTGTGGGAGATGAAAAGGAACTATCTTATCCTCAATTATTTTTAACCGCAAAGTAAAATACTTGAATTCTTAACACCATTAACACACTGTTGATAATGCTTTCACTAATTCAAGTACCTAGAATGATTACTTTCTCTTCAAACAACAGTATAATCTAAACAATGTCAAAAATACTTGTTAAACAAAAGTATTTAGATAAACTTTATTAGGTCAGTAAGAATAACATGAATTAATATAGTTTATAAATATTTAGAGTACTTAATTATTTTTATCTTTAATCATTCCTCGTATGCGCCAATCTTTTCATTCGTGTGTCTACTTATTTACTCATTTATTTTTGAGCCAGAATCTTACCATGTTGTCCAGGCAAGTCTTGAACTTATGATCCTTCTGCCTCAGCTTCCTGAGTAGCTGGAATTCCATGAATAGATTATTTTATGTGGGTGTTGAATTTAACAAAAAACGCGGATTATCAGGCTCTCCTCTTCCTATTATACAGTCCTTATGTTTCAATCAAAAATTAATTTCTAAGGCTAACTGAGCAAAGAGTTAAAACATAAACTAAGGCCCCATTAACCAAATTAAATTTGGGTTAATTTCACTAGATTCTCAAAGCTCATAGATTGACTTTCCTATATGTACCATCATATGGAATAAGAGAGTAGTTTACATTGTACAGATAATCTTTATAAACACAATATTTACTGAAAGTCAAGACAGGCATACTTACTGCTCAAAAGGAATTGTTTCATTTTGAAAATTTCCACAAAGCCATTTAATAGACACTTTACAGATAAACATGAAACTAAAATACTAATTTACATCACACATTTAAGTGAAAGACCAAGGTACCATAAAAGGCATCAGAGCATTGCTGATATGTTAATGACCAATCCAAGATGTAAAGTAACGAGAAAGCAAGCAACTACTCAAAAACCTCTGTAAGCCAGGAGCCAGGCTGTAATGGAGCCATATACAGAAACATCTCATTAAAAAATTATATAGAAAGGGATGCAAATACCACATGAATTTAAACTACCTTACATACAAGTCAAAGGGTCAACAGGATACAAACAGTAATTTGTAGAATTAATGTTTATAAACACAAAGATGAGAAGCTTAGATTTATTTCACTATTCCATAGAACATATACATTCATTGTCTTCTAGGCTGTAAGAACCAATTATTGGAATAATAAAACTGGGAAGGGTGAACTGGAATGTTATAAGTAATCTAGTCCCAATCTGTCCGCCAATGGGTCAGTTCAGGCTAGTGCTTGATATGTCAGGCTGATCTGAAAGTAACTGAATTCTAGACTTTAGTCCCCAGATCAGCAGAAGTGGCTTCATCTGTGAGCTTGCCAGAAAGGCAAATTGCCAAATGTATAGAATCAGATACTTGGCATCTGTGATTGAAAACCTCTAGG